>PVHY01005159.1:0-85720 GCA_004024945.1 Uropsilus gracilis | reverse complement strand
GAAAGAAAGAAAGAAAGAAAGAAAGAAAGAAAGAAAGAAAGAAAGAAAGAAAGAAAGAAAGAAAGAAAGAAAGAAAGAAAGAAAGAAAGAAAGAAACTTAGACCCCACCACCTCCCAGTTTTATGTTCCACCCTCAACTGGTTTCTTTGTGCATTTAGAATAAAATCCTTCTCTTCATCCTGACCTTGTCAATGCATACCATGATCTAGCCCCTGCCCACGACTCTCCATTTCCCTTCCTCTTCTCTCCCCTACATTTATTACAGTCTCCACTTTCAGCCATTCTTTAAATAACACAGGTTCATTTCTTCCTTATGGGTCTTCATAATAATTGTTGACCCCTGACAAAATATTTTCCTTCCCCAACCTCTCAGGTCACTGCTCAGTAGTAATATTCCTACATTGTGTCTGTAATAGCCTTGGCATCCATCACTTTCTACCTTATTATGCAACTTTTTTAATCATACATTTCATCAATGCCTGAAATATTATTTATTTCATGTTACTATCGCTCTTCCCTCCAATTCCATAAGAGGGGACTTTATCTAGCTCATAGTTGTATTCTTAGTACTACCAGGCATCAGGCATATATTATGTTCTCATAAATATTTGTTGAATGAATGAATAGCAAACTTCTAAAATCTCTTAATTCCCTGAACTCATTCACATTATATTGGTGAGATGTTTTGCAGGCCTAGATAATTATATTGCAATTAGTCTAAAAGAAAGGCACTTAAGTTGTAAGTTAACAAGCAGAATAAGTGTTCTGGGGACACTGACCACTTGTTTATTAGCTGCAGAGTGGAATAAATAAGCAGAAGCCAGCTGAAATTATTGTGGGACAGCTTGACTTGATGTTAGAAAATCTTTTCAATATTGAGGGCCATAAATAATTGAGGGAGGCTATAAAAGAAAGGTAGCTTCACTCCATTCCTAAAGCACTTCACAATCACCAAAGATTTGCCTCAGATGCATCAGTAGTTTGTTAATTTATTTTCATTATTAATGGTTATATAATCTACAATATATACCATGTTTCATCCATTCCAAGATGCATATTTCCTCACATTTTACCATTTCCAATATAATAATATATCTTGCAATTTATACTATATGATAGTTAAATTGGCAGCATCTTTTCTAGTGGTATATAAAATAATGGGACTTAATATATAGCATCTTAGACTCAATAAAGTATAGTCATTCATTATGCTACATCACTGAATACTGCCTTTGGGCAAGCATTTACAAATCTTATTAATCCTCACAATAAGCCTATAGAAAAGGTAACATTAGACCTATTTTATAACTAAGGAACAGGGAGATGAGGTAATTTTTCTAAAGTGTACAGCATCTGAAGGGCTAGAGCCCAGAATTTTATCCTGATCTATCTGAACCCCCAACCAATACTCATAATCATTCTGCTGTATAATTATTAATTGTTAAATTAGGATCAGTACATAAAACACAAATGCCCATCCTAAGAAGACACACAGCAGGTGTTGAGTTCACATGCTTTCCCTCCCTCTCTGTTCCCTTACATTTGCCTGAGTGTAAGAGCATATGAACCATGCTCTGAATCCATGATTTATGTAAAACCTCTTGGAGGGCAAACTTGCCAGTCAGAGTCTGAGGTCTAGCTCTTTGAAAAGATCTGAGACCCTATCAAAGGCAGCAAGTTAGCTCAGAAATCAGTAGGATCATATAACAATCAGGCTGTGAAAGGACCACTCCCTTACGAACCTGGGAGAGTGAATCACCAAATTAACTCCCTGCCTCAGTCTTGATCAGAGGTACCCTAACAAGATTAAGCTCTGGAAGAAGGTGGGTGGAATGTACCAGACCAAGCATGGGGAGAAGGGGAGAGCACACTGAGAAATTCATTGACAGTTCAAGCTCAACTTCCAACTTCCTTTTTCATCTTTCTGGGCGTTAATAATAATCTTGAAGTGAGAGGAGGTGCTACTCCTGCTGCAGGGTCCTGGTAGGGATTTAGATCATAAATATTTATGAGCACTTTCTATGTGTGAGTGAGACACCATATTAAACAAAAGACATGAACATCCCTGCCCTCATTTGGCTTATATTTGAATGTTAATAGATGTGGAACATGCACCTCATGACTTGGTGATTCATAAATAATACTCATTACTAAAACTGTAAAGTAGAAGTGTGCTCATCAAATATTACAATTGGACCTGTGCAGTAAAAATTTGCCCAGGAATTTTTTATCAAGCACCAAGATGTTCCCACCTTAGAGGCCTCATAACTAGTTTCTTGTGTTGAGAGCTTTCTTCTTCAAGATCTTCATGTCTCTGGTCCCTTGTCATGCATGTTCAGTTCATTGTCACCTCTCGCAGAAAAGATGCTGTCTGAAACAGCCTCTTTCATCCCTGGCTTTACATTTCCATCACTGCACCCTGGTTATTTGCTTCAGAGTCCTCCTCACAGTCTGAAATTCTCACTTTTTTAATGTGCTTGCTTTTTTATTGTTTTTTCCACCATTAGAATGGCAGTTCCTCCAGCACTGGAATCTTTGCTCTTTGCACCTTAAAGAGATCCTGACACTTAAGACTTGCATAATTGAGTATCTGTGACATACATGGCGTGGGGGGGGGGGTGTTGGTGACTGCAATTCACAAACAGGCTTTGAACTCACAAGTAAAGTTGGCAACCTCCTGAACAGAAGACTCAGTTTTACTACCAATGGTCAGTGGGATGTAAAGCTGGCAGGAGACTGCAGAGGCTGGTTCTGGTTCCCAGACTCTGGAATCAGTGATTTACTCCATTTCATTCTGAGACCTGCAAATGCTTAGAATGAATGTTTTCAGATGACTGAACACTGAAGACAACAAAACCAAAGGGAGGATAGGAACAGGAATGAAGTAGGAGATGAGCAATTCAGCTCTGCTCGATCATGTATTCCTCTGAGAAGGCAAGTGTGGGAAGCAGGAGAAACAAATTCATATGGTTTATTTAGCCTCAAAAAGGACTTCTGACAATATTTTAAACCCAGGGCCATAAAAACACTGAGTCATCCTTAGATTGTGGGAACCAGCCTGACGAGGAAAAGGGGTCAATGAATCAACGAGAAATTTATTGAACACACACCATATACCTAACCTGTGTCAGGTAAATCACCCTAAAATATGACAGAGTGCAAAAAAGGAGTCCCAGAGGCTACCCTGCATTGGGTTTCTTTAAGAAACAGATTACCAAAAAATGATCAAAATAGATCATTTATAAAATGCACCCAAGTCTCCCTCTGCCGAGCCAAACAAACTCTTCAGGTTAATAAATTTTGAGCTGATTGAATAGAAGGGCAGTAAAAGTTCACAATGCTACTCGATGCTCAGAAGAGTAGAAAAGGATTAGCTTTGAGAGTGTAGAAAGCTATCTGAATTGACAGGAGTCCCCTAGGAACAGTAAACTGAAAGGTTATGGAGGGCAAGGGCCTTATCTATCTTGTTAGTCACTAAATCCTCAGGTCTAGACCAGATCCCCACACATGGCTCATTTTATGAAATGGAAAAGTAAAGGTACTGGCCGGTTAGGACATGTCTTGTACCATGTTTTCAACATACCTGCAGGGGGTTACCTGGATTAGAGGAATACAAGGAGCTAAAATTATCTCATAGCTAACCTTCCTTCATGTTTGACAGCTGCATGGACAAGGGGCTGTTTGCCTAGAACAACAATAAAAGCCACTGATTCTCATGACAATGGGGATGTGCGTGGGAGCAGTGAAGAACCTGGGTAACTTACAGATGACCAAATGGCCTATACCGTTAGCCTTTGTAGGTGAGAACATTTGTGAAGTCAGAACTCTCCCACTTCCCTCAGTCAAGCAATGCAAGACCTGCAAAGCTCAGGATTTTTCTTTGTTGCATGATCTAAAATAAACATTTGACAAGCTTGATACGGCAGGGCTTTCATATTCTACCACTTTGTCACGGGAGCTCAGCGGTGACACTGTTGTGGTCTAATTTCTTAACTTCAAGAGGCTCCCTAGACAGAAACCTGAAACTTAAACAACAGCATGAGGGAAGAAAAACCAAAAGCCTTTCATCCGGAATGGGCTTTTGAGGATCTCTGGATCTGTCAAATGTTCTCCCTCCAAATGCTGAAAATCAGTGGGAGGAGTAAGTGCAAATGTTTTGGTGGGAGATAACCTCGTATTTCTAGCCAGCACACCTGGCTGTGCCCTCAGAGAAAAAACTCAGAATGGAGACTCACCAACATCTTCCTCTCTGTCAAAAGGCAAGCAACAACAGGACAGGTGTGGACCCCTCGGAACATTAGGGAGATACTTGCTGGTTATGGGAAGTGAATGATTAGAAAAGGTGGATCATCCTTCAGCTAGTAGTTCCATGTTGCACTTGTCAGTCCACAATAAGATGATGCATGATTCAGGATTACAATGGTCAACCTCATTAGATGAGCTAGTCCTCCTTTGGCAAACAAATCTAAAACATCAGGATTCCAATGACTTTATTCAAGGCAAACAAGTCCCTCTTCCCAGGACCAGTTGCAGCCACTCCTGACTCTGAGCTTTTGTTCAGGCTGTTTAATGCAAGCCAGATCTCACTTAGAATGTCCAGCTCAACCCAGTCATAGTCCCATCTCCAAGACCCAGCTCAAATCCCTTGAACAAAGGGATTCAGGGTTTGGAATAGGGCACACTGGGAGTGTGACACCAGATCCACCCAATAAGATGGGAAACTGCTTAATCCCTAGCCCCACCCACATCCTTACCTGGAAAATGGAACTGAACTGATAGGATCTTTCCCACTGGTATAGTTTGGTGAGATACCAAAAGGGGGTTATTAGAAAGGGTGATGGGACCTGAACAAGGAGCAAACCATCAGCTCATACCACCAAGGGGGGAGGACTTGATTTAGCTGGGCATAAAATATGAAGGTGGTATCTAAGGGGAAGAAGTTGCTTGCAGAAGCTCATATGGTAAATCAGGGGTCAGGGAAAGGATTGGGAAGAGGCTGTCATTTTGCTGGGTACCAGCCACTACTCTGGGCACTGGGAGACACAGAGGTGAGCAAAAATGATTTGACCCATTCAATCATGAGCTTCCACTTTAATGAAGAAAAATGGACCTTGGATTCAGGCCCATCTGGATGTGAATTCTAGCTCAGCCATATTCTAGCAATTGGTCTTGGAAAGTGATTCAAACTCACCAAAGCTATTTCCTTAGCTGGAAAATGAGGTTAATATTAGCTACTTCACAGAGCTCTTGCAAAGATTAAGTGGGCTACAGATGTAAAGAGCTTTTCCTATAGGAGCAGGCACTCATGAAATAGACTAACCTTTCCATCGGAGTTTCCTGCCGTACCATAAATACTCGAGTGTTTTGTCTTCTTCCATGTGTAATAATGTAAGATTTGTAGGAAACAGACACCAAGTGTATTTTTCTCCCCTCCTTTTCAAGAAATTAATATTTCACACACAATTGCCACATGTCCATGGTTTGGGGTGAATATCATGGCCCTCCCACAATATTTTTTGATTCCCTCTTGAAAAATAAAGGCCCTGATGATTTGAATGCTTCCTCCACTCTCACAATCAACAACAAAGCCGATTTGTGTGTTTCTACTAAATTATGTGCCATACTAGATAAAAGATTTGTTTTGAAAAACAGCCACTTCCAAAAATAAGAGAGTTTATCAATTCCAATCATTCTTATCCAAAATTAGTTGTCAAGTCTCAATGGCTGAAATGAATTTAACAACATAAATTCGGCACCAGTGCTGAATGACTAATGCAAACGCACAGAGCAGGTCTGAATACACAGCCTGGTGGGCTTCACCAACTACGCTAAAAACATCAGCACTCTGGTGTTAGAACAGAGCCTATTAACAACAGTTGACTGACATTAGATATATGCCAACTAAGTATCAATTAAAATAATAGACCGACTCCTCCAAAAATGAAAAAGCACTGCTCCTCACTCACCAAAGGGAAATCGGAATAATCACTGCGGGCCGGGCTCATGAAACTAAGTCATTTGACTAATAGACAGCAATATTTTTTTCACTGCCACACATAGCCAGCAAATACATTTCGATGCTGTAGCAATAGTGATATTCATGAAATCTCATTAGGCCAACTGGAAGTCAAACATTAGCCAATCATGCTCCTGATCCCTACTTACGAACAAAGTTAAATACGTGTTTTAGCTGGTTAGAAACAAATTGAATTTGAACTGTGCACGGCTCCCATTATGCAGACCTCTCTTAGACGGTGTTGAAGACCAACAGTCCATCGGGAACTCTTGCCAGAGCAATGAGAAGGCCTCCTTCCCACACCAGAAATATCATAGTTCTTCATCTAAGTAAACACACCATCAAGCAGTCTGAACTCCTAACCCCTTGCTTTTTCTTCCCCTGGTCATTTCACCTTCCTCTGGGTTATTTACAGCAAAATGAAAATCCCGTTAGAGCGAAATAATTCTCATTTGCAAAATGAGCCTCTTTGCATCGTGTGCTTAGTACAACAGGCAGCTCTCTTTCTTGAGTATTTATTTCTTTCCTCCCTCCGACATTAGCTCTTAATTAAAAGGAAAGGCAAATAAACTGATTGAAGCCCATGTGATGAGTGAGCTGAGCGCCATGCAGAGTCAGCCACTGGCCCGGTTGAGCCGTCACCCGGCACAGAAGCAGAATCCCAGTGTCATTGGTGGCAGGGCTAGAGGAAGGGCTCCTTTTCCTGGACCACATTTTAAAATTCCAATAAGCCACACAAACACAGCAGCACCAGCAAAATATGTCTCCGCTCATGCTGAGCTGGTTCACCGCTGCCTCCACATCATTTATAGCCTGCAGCTGGGGGTTATTCCGCAGGGTCACCAGGCCAGGGAGCAGTACCCAGAGACTGACAGCTGTGAGCTGAGCCGCCTGTCTTCAAACTCTGTAGCTCCATGGTGCCAAATGTGCATGTGCATGCATATATCCAGATACATAGAGAGGTGCCGACTCGTTGCTTTACCCAAGGGACATCAAACAAAAAGGGGTTGATTTGGTTTTGTTGTACCCTTTCAAATTAGTTGCCTTAGAGAATCTGTTTTAAAATTACTGAGAGCTCTACCACATTACATACAATGCATAGCCTTCCTAGCTTGCAGCTTGCAGTGCATGGGGAAAGCATGATTTAGTCTTAGCTTTGTTCCTAGTGCACAGATTGGAGGGTAAATAAACCTTCTGGCTATACACTTTGGCAGACCCAGAATTTCTACAGGGGGGAGGTGGGTGGGTCTCTCCAAGCCACTCTGTCACAACTACTAGGAGTTAACTACAATTATTCTTTAACTGAGATCTCACTTGTTTGGCTCCTTTCTAAGCCTCTTAAAACACAGAGTTGAGAAAAAGCAAATAATTTCAGCAAAATATTCTACTATTTTTCATAAAAGAAATCTCTAATAGACATATTATCAAATAAATTTAAAGGGCAAATGATGTTTTTTCATTAAAAAAATAAATGAATAGTGATTTTTAGAATCCAATACTGGAAAATGTATAAAATGTGGTCAAACTACATTTCAACAAAAGTTGTAATTTAACTCAATTTAATTCTCATGCAAAAGTATGAGGATGATGAAAATACTAAGAATCTTTGTGTAGAAACTTCTAATTTGTAAAATATTTTCATTGAACTTTCTGGATTTTAACTGCAGTCCTGTAAAACGAGGGAAGAAAGATACCAATGTCTGTATTCCATACATCACAGAGGACTGAGGCTCAGAGATGAGGTGATTTCTCAAATTTATATGTGCATGTGCAGACCCACACCCCAAATAGAGTTCAGAGATCTTCCCAAGCTATCACAACTTTTTCTCCTCAAAATATGTTTGTGTGAAAGATAAGCCTTACAGACAGAAATGATGCAGAAATGATGACCCTTGCCTGTACTTAGTTTTGGAGCTCTAATACCATTCTCCAATAAAGGAAGCCAGGGCTCCTTCAAAAATGGTTAGTTTTCATCCTGAGGCAAGAAAGACAAAATGACCATGGGGCATCTTGTAATTTCAGCTTGCAGGAAATAAGTGTTGAAACACATACATAATGATGGGGATGTTTCAAAGCAACACCAGAGTCAACTGAAAGGATTCTTGGTTGCCAAAGTAGAAACAAGATAAATAACTTAGTGTTGAATTATAAGTAAAAGGTAAATATCCATGAGTCCACACTAATAGAAACAACTGATTTGAATTAACAAGTAAATGAGAAAGGAAATACGAATCTCCCAGGCAGCAAAATTCCAAATAATTTCTCTCCTTGTACTGCCATCGAAGAGATAGAGTATAATCCCAACTTTTTAACTTTGGGATATGTAATTTCCTTGAAAAGAGTATACAGTATGGGAAAGTGGAACATAAAAGATTGTAGTGGAGAAACTGACAAGCACTGCTTCTTCAAGATGATGAGGTTCAATATCAACAGTGATAACTCATGTTGATAGCAGGAACTCTTGATGGAATGTGGTAAAAATGGCACTTCACCTAGTGGTCTTCCTCCTCAAAACCCATAAGCCACATTTAATCATGAGAAAAATCAGACAAATCCTGATTTTGTGACATCCTGCGAAATACCTAACCAATCCTCCTGGCTAACCATCAAGGTCATCAAAAACAAGGGCCATCTGAGAAGCTATCATAGCCAAGAAGAACCTAAAGTGGCCTGACACCTTTATGTAATGTAGGGTTCTGGACAAGATGCTAGGACAAAATACTTGACATCAGTCAAGAGAATCTCAATAAAGCATGGATTTGAAATGAAATGATCAGTAGCAGCACATTCTCTGGGATAGATGTGCCAGATATTAATAACAGGACTAGGTGCTGGTAGATGTCTTTGTAAGTTTTCCTTGCATCTAAAACTGTTCCAAAATTAAATGTTTATTTAAAGAAAAAATGAAGAAAGAACCCCTGTGCACCACAGCCATACACATGATAATTTAAACCATTTTACATGATTGGAGAATGGAAATCAATTTAAGGTCAACAAGGAAGCTGGACTCTACTGGATTTCTATACACTGGCTGTTGTGGCAGCCCAAATGCTTCTGCCATCTGAATGTTTTATGATAAACATTTTTAAAATCATACAATCAGATCTCATCTGTTGGCCATTATTCCTCACCACTGAGCAAACTGGCTGGTAAGCAGCTGCTAAAGAAACAAGGCACATTGAAAAAAAAATGAAAAATAATGGTAGGTGGGGCCACCTGTGGCATATGACCAGCCCCAACAATCTTCTAATGAGTGAGAGTGAGGGTGAAAAATTAGTCATTCACAGTTGGGGGAGTAAGAGGCAGCTACTTCAGCTAGAGAGTGACTAGACCCAGTGTGAAAGAGATCCTAAAACTGCAACTTTAAATGCCTTTGGTATTGATGGAACAATCCAGGTGGCAGCTAAGTGGACATTAATGTACTATAAAGTACCTGTTGGAGCCTCACAAACTGAATTGTTTTCCCTCCTACCTATATACTAAGAGGGTATAATCTACCAAAGGGGACAAAAGAATTCTTGATTTTTAAATTGAACTAAATTGCAATGCCATGGCAGGGAGGGGGAGGGGACAAGAAAAACTCCAGTGGGTGAGATGAGATGTTAGCTCCTATGAACCTGCTCCTTTCACTTCATCCACCTCCATCAAATGCCAGTGTAACAGCCCATCAGCTGGTAGACAAACAGTGGTGCCTGACTCAGACCTCATGCACCCTTATTTCCACTTGTTTTGTATAGAACAGACATTTTCTATCTTGTGGAATCAAGGAGTAGGCTGAGTTTAGCAAGGGACCTGAAAAACTGCATATCCAATCAATCTAACATCATAAAGATTGTTGTCGAGGGCTCGTTCAGCCTCTCCTTGGGATGAGGACCTAACTACCTTTCAAGGGCAACATCACCCTTATCCAATCCCATTTTTCCTATATTATCTCTTACTTCCTCCACTGCAGCCATCTCATCTCCTTACTTTCTTGTATGCTCCATAAATACTCCTGCCTCAGTACCTTTGCACTGGATATTTTTGTCAACCTAGAATACCCTTCTGCCATCTAGTCACATGCTTTCTCTGATTATCATGTCTTTGCCCAGGTATCACCTTCTCAGTGACACTTTGCCAGACCATCTTATTTTAAGTGCTCCATTGTGATCTCCAACTTAAGCTCTCTATCCTCCCAAGTGCGAAATTTTTCTTGACAGTACCTGTCAGAATCAAGCATACTATATATTTTACTAATGTATTTTTTTATTTATTGTCTTATTCTCCCTTTAAAGCACAAGTTTCATGAGACAGATATTTTACTATTCATTGCTATCCCCAACACTCAGAAGTATGGTTAGCACATGTCACTAAATTCACATAAATTAATGAATGAGTGAATTTTTAACTCATAAGCAAAATTTCCTATTTGATGAAGAGATCATATTTATAGAAATCATATACACTATGTTTATTGTAAAAAGCTAATGCAAGATATGTATCTATTTAATATTTCACATTCATGATATTATAAAGTTTTATCAACATTTTTTAGGAATAATTTATTTTGTGTGGAAAATACTATCATTTTACAGATTAAAAGTGATGATAATGACACGGATTTCTTTTGTTCTTAGAAAGGTAGAGGATGAACAATTCATAAAACCATGTAAAATTCATTTCTCATTCATCTCTCTTCTCCTTTCTTCTACACATTGCCTTGCTCACTGTTTTCCAGATATGTCCACATCAAGACTTGTACACAAATCTTCATAGCAATATAAGAATCAAAAGGCAAAATAAAATACAAATGCCTATCCACTAAGACATGGAAAAAAACACAACTTAGTCTGTTCAAACAGTGAAAACTTATCTGGTGATTCAAAAGGAGACAACAACATCACAACATGGATAATGGTTCAAAATACTAGGCTGCATGAAAAAGCAAAGGTCACAAGGTAAGAGATTCCTTAATAGGAAAAATACGCAAAAGGTAAATCTAGAAACATAGTAAATGAGTGGTTGCCTGACTGGCAATGGAGAAGGACTAGAAATGGGCAGAGGACTCCTTCTGGGTGATAAAAATGTTCTAAGTTTTGATTGTGGCAATGGCTGCATAATCATGTAATTTACAAAAAAAGCATTGGATTATGCACATGAAATAGCTATATTTTATTTGAATATTAAGTGTAACTCAACAAAGTTTTTTTTAATTAAAAACAGGCAGAAACTATCTTACCACTGTGTTTCAAGTCAACATGCCAGCCAGAGGCAGAGGGATCACAACTTCAAGCAGTCGCAAAGGCTACCTGTCATCTTACCAAAGGGAGAAAAAGGCTGATAGGGCTCCCAAGCGTCACAGAGAGGCATTGAAAAAGAAGTTTCTGAGTAGTCTCTGTCGCTCTGGGTATTTCCCAGCTGGAAGAAATTAGATGTTGAGATAAACTTCCAGTTTAAGAATATTTTAATGTGAGTCCCCAAAGACAGAATGCAGTTCATGGAACACTCATTCTGTCATTGCTCAGAGCATTTATTTGAGCATCTACTTTGTACAACTACCTGCATGTTGTTGGGGACACACAGGCGCATCCAACACAATAAAGCCTTGAATAGTTGCTACTGTCATCAAGGCTGAGTAAGGTCATAGTGAGAGTCTTCACCTCCTCTTTCTCTGCCTTTTCTCCTGTGAGGAGAGCAGAGGAGACACAGGCAAATGGATCAATCGAGCTCCCTCCATGATTCCAAGAGCAGAATTAAATCCTTGAGTGTGCTCATGGATTGAACATGAACGAAAGGAGGACCTGGGGTGTTTTACATGTAATTCCCTCCCTCCCTCGAAGAGCCCAGGCTGGTCTGGGTTTCCGCTTCACTGTCAGTCTCTTTTTCTCAGGCAGACAGTTCATCCGTTGAAATCAATAGGTAGGAGATCAATAAAATGCAAACACAGCACTTTACCCTTGCTGTTTTAGACTCTCTCCCTTCAATCCCGAAAACACAGCAGTGCTGCCTTCATATCAGCCCCCTTGGTGACTTAAAAGTCTCTTCATTTTTGCCATCTTACCATGTTCTATTATGAAATCACTTGTCATTTATCCAAGTGACTATTCCAAACCCAGCGATCTTGAGTCTTGTGTTACAGTTCACGGTATTTTAGTACCTTTGAGTGTCCTCATCAGCCCAAATGAAGACAGTATCTGGAAATAAACATGAGCAGGTTGTGTTGTCCGCCCAGAGTTGTCACTGTTGTCAACAGTCTATGATGGTGAAAACTTCTCCATCCTCAGAGCACGCAGACAAAAGGGCTCTTACTTGTCAGGGAGCATTAGGATTCTGACACCATGTACATCATGGGTTAAATTACCATTAAAGCCCTTCTTATTCTGACATTCAAAATGGAGGTGGTAGACCCATAAGAATTACTAAAGCAAAAGTATAGTGACTGGTATTGCACCAAACAAAAAAGACCCTCCCCGCAGACATTTTCAGAAACCACCAGAGAGAGGCAGACTGTCAAAGAGGATGAACTGAAACACTGGAAATGGAGCCCAAGAGCATTCCCATCCATGGAGAAAACATGTGTCCACAACAGTTGGGAGACCCACGCTGGCGGTGGACATGAGGGCAGCAGCAGCAGGGGATGGAAGTTTGTGGATGGAAATGGATTTCAGTTCTCCTTCTGCCCAGCAATCTCATGCAAGTCCTATCACCCCTTCCCAAACATGCTTGCTCATTTGTAAAACAGGAATAACTCTCAGAGTTCCTCTAAAGAGTTCATGAGACAACGTTGAAGAAGTGGGCTATTTCTGGCACAGATGAAACTCTCCCAGATAATGTGGCTCCTTATTATTCACTTTCCTTCCACTAGTAAGAATTATTACAAGGAGAAGAGTGAAACTAATTCTTATTCCCACTAATAATTCCACATATCCCATGAGTAAGATGTGTCATTTCCCAGGGCTTCAGCAAGGAACAGTACAAAACCCAGGGGAGGGTTCAAGCCCCAGACAGAATACCAGATCGGTGGAGCCAGACACCTAAGTGCTGAGCTATTTCTTGAGCTCCTGTGAAGATGGAGAGGGGTTTCTTGGAAGCTTCCTCCCATCCACTGGGAAGTATGTTCACAGAGCTCCTTGAAGTCAGGAAGTGGCACCAAAATGGCATGTGTCAGGCTGTGTCAGCTCTGAGATCTAAACAGATGCCTCACTTTGCCTTCTAGCTTTTTTGGGGAATCAGGCTTTGACAGAGATCCATTTTCAGTTGAGAATATATTTTTATGCCTTGCAATTTGATTTTCTGCAAAATAAAAGACCTTATTCTGCCAGAAAAACATAGCCGCTTGGGTCACAAGAGTTACAGGTCATATCAGCACACACACCTGAATTGACAAATAATTGACTATGATGACTGACTATATGGTTAACTTTGAAAATCATGGGCCACATGGACAGGACATGGTTACCATATCATGTGTCTTGGTCCAGCCCACACACAGATGGCCAAAAAATTATCCAATAAATTCTTTGCTGGAACAGACAAAATTAAACCAAAATAAAATCTAGAAATCTGAACATAGAACTAAGGCTACTAGAAAGAGCTGATGGGGGTCAAGAGCAAAGGGAAAGGGTGCCCAGTGGACCATGGTAGAGCATTTTGAGTGAGTGAAGCGTGGTATCACACACCTAAAGAGGTGTGAACCTATACCCTTAAGTTACATACAGTCTTATAACCCAACAGTACCTTAATACGAAACAAATTTTTTAATTAAAATTGTCATTTTAATGACACAGAAAAGTTCATTATTACATTTTATATTAAAATTAAGTATTTGGTCTTATAAATAAATCCTTTGCAGCTTCTTGGTCTTCACTATTTTCCAAGCCAATCTGAGCATACATATCCCTTGGATGTTTCATGAATGCAGGTTACTAGGCCTCTCTTCTAGAAAGTCTCCTTAATTAGATCAAGTATTGAACAGATCAGGTATTTGGGAATCCGCAGTGATTCCTAAGACCAGGCCAGATTGCAGAGTGTTTATCTTAATGCCTTACCATAGAGGGTAGGTTTTGTTTCTTCCCTACCCCCATCCTAGTTTTATTGAGATATAATTGATCATCACTACTGATAAATTCAAGGTGTAGCATAGTTTGATTTCCTAAAAATGCTTTTAGCAGACCTACTGATGCCAGAACCTGCCAGTTAGCAAAGCATATGGGGTATACCAATTCATACTCCTCCCCACATCAGCATGTAATAGTGATGATAACCCCAACGTAAGGACCTGCAGTTCAGGGAGGCTCATGACAGGTACTCTGGCTGTCAGAGCCGGGGCTCCACCCTTGCTTGTGACAGCCACTTGGAGCCTTTTTCCGTGAGCTCATGACTGCTCCATAATCTAAATCACTCCTCTATCAACAGCCCAGCACCGATGATCCAGGCAGCCATATGGGACTAGTAATGGGATCTTCACACACTAATCCTGACATGTCTTTCTTAACAGCATAGAACAGCTGCATTTCAAAAGGGATGTCATGGCCGGAAATGGCACCAGGCCCGAGGCAAGGCCTCTCTAGACACCCTGTGAAAATGCCCTAAGAATGCTCTTGCAAAGTGTTTATTTTCTCTGGTAATACTAAATACAAATGCCGTCTCCCTGGAATCTGGTGGCTTGGGGCCTATGTATAACTTTAGGAAAGTAGCTACTGCCACCACACAGTTCCCTACAGAGGCCTCACTATATATATCATTAGTTCACAGCTTCACTGTTGGTAAAAACGCCATTAGAAAACATATCATTTACCCAATAGACTGAAATGGAGCCCAAGGAGCTATTCTAGTCTATCAGGTAATTATGGGGGAAACCCTGTATTATTTACTGGAGAAAATGGAATACCACCCTGGGAGGCATGAAAGTCCATCCCTGCTCTCCATGATAAAGACATTGATCCCATTTTGTCATAACAACTATTGAGCTTTCTCTGATTTCTGGGACTTTTTAAAAAATCCTTTTGTTGCTTACCTTTTATTTTATAGATAAATAATGGCACCGAGCCAGTCATAAATAATATCTTTAAGACATTTCATTTTAATCCCATTCATAACTTTATTTTGCAGAAGAAAGCTCAAAATCCTCCATAGTCTCATTTGTTTCACAACTACACTAATGACCACTTCTAAAGGCAGCATCTGGCACCCTTTCATCTCACAGGGTCTGCGGAAGCTTCAAAACCATGGCACAGAGTCAACTGACCCATCATCACGTGCAGTGAGACTCACTCTGGGGTTTCCAACTGGGAACAGTGGGTAGCAAAGACTTTGCTACAGTCATCTCACTTCTGGAGGGTCACTGCACTGGGCCTGTACCTCCTATCCAGGACACCACCCTTTGAGCCTCTCAGCCTTACACTAGAGACAGCAGTCTTCTGGGCCCTACTCCAGTGCCTGGAATTCAGAAGACCACTAGTAAATGTGTGTTTCCTAAGAAGATCCTTCCTTTGGCTCTACTACCACACTGACACAGAGCTACCATTTTAGATATCTGCAACACCCATCAAGCACTTTGCTGAATGACCTTGCCTACTAAAATTTTCATTTTCCTGCCTAGTGAAAAAGCATAATGAACAGGGTAAGAGGGGAATTATCCTCAAATGTAGAGTATGGTAAAGGAGAGAAATGAGATTTTGTCAAAGCAGAAGAGGATCAGAAAAAGTACAAAGCGAGGAAGAGTGAGCAACTAGCTGAACACAGAAAGCAAAATCTTTATTTAAAAGCATATCCCCCAATCTTCATGTAAAGCATTGTACTGGAGTAGGCAGCAGGGGTCATCTTAACCAAGGACTCACAGACTCCTGGGAATCCATTTCCTCACAAAATTAATCATCATAGTGATCATCACCAACACCATCATCACCATCATCATCATCACCATGACTCAACTCAGAGAATTACATGGAAAAGACAGAACTAAGGATAAGGGAACAAGAATGAGGAAGAAATGCCAAAGGTGAAGAGGATTTTCCACATACCTCAAACCACTAATAAGAGGCCAACGTGCTCTATTTTACATTCTCTACATAGATATGTGCTACAGGTTCTCATGATTTTTGGAAATGGATCTTAAAACTCAACCTTTCCAATTCTCTGCTACCTCAACACCAGATGAGAGCCTTTTTAAGGGCAGACCTTGTGCAGTGCCTCCAGTCAAAGAATTCTTAGAGTTTTTAGAACCTGGTAGATACTAGACATCCTGAGAGATATACTAGATGTTGCATGATGGCCATACAAGAGATAAAACAGCGGCTCTCTCCAAGGAATTTACCATCTTAAGAAGAAGATCAACAAGAGAACCGGTCATTTTAATGACACTGGGATATCTTGGGATAAAATCAAGTAATGAATAAATAAACACTTAAATGTAATAATATATATTCCACTTCTAGGCAATCACCCACAATTTTGAAGGTTACCTTGTAAGGATATAGTACATACAGACAGATAATTTTGGAGTAATATACTCCTTTAAACAGCATGGGCGAAACAACACAACTAAAAACACTGCTAGTTGTCTGTATTCTTGTGTCTTTCATCACCTATATGAGATGCTGGTTAAAAGGTGGCCTCTGAGAATAGTACATAAGTATCACTGTTCTCCATAAACCTCCATCATAATCTCATTATTTATCTTAATGTACATCTACTTAACATCCGTTATTTTCAATTCACTGATATTTAAGTAAAATTCAGTGCATGCCTCCCAGTGTCATAAAATGTGATGCCAGACATAGCAAAGAAGATCCTTCACTGGAGAAGGGATACTTGCTATTATGATACTCTGGGTCTGACTTTATTAAAACATTTGGACAGAGTCAGAGTTTTGATTCTAATGGCATGTTGCTAGTACTGTATTTCATTAGCATTACTCACATAACATCATAAACACGTGAGGCTGTACAGCAGAATAAAGGAAGCAACAAATTATGGCGTTCTTTTCTGGAAGAACTAACAGTTGTAAGACCTTTTTTGTTCTTTTTAATCTGACTTTGGAAAATACCACCACATGCTCTACAAGCTTACTTGAAGCAATTAAATGGGGGTGAGGGGGCAGTTGAATCTTTCTTAGAAAAGATTGTCCATTTCTACCTGCTAATGCACAATGTAAAATGACAATTTATATGCATAATCATTTACCTGATGCATAATACTTAACTCGAAAATTATCACTAAGAGGTATTGCCGAGGCCAGCATTTGAGCATGGTGTTTTGGAGTAAATGCTAAAGCATTTCTACAGATAATGAAGCACTCAACAAAGTGCCCTTTGTTAGACAATAAAAATAAATGATTTCAAAAGCCATCAACTGGTGATGAACAAATACATTTTGGAGTAAAGCAGTTAGAGATTTGGAAGTAAGCTCATATTTCACTACAATGGATTTGTTTTGTCTTTTGTTTATATTTTTTTAATCATAATCTACTCAATATTCTCTACTTACATTATTTTCATATTTTTTGAATGAATATTAAATAAGGCCACTACTGTCTATATATTCCCTCTTTGCTTAGGACTGAGCTAAGCAGTTCATAATGACATTTCTATTGATGATGCCTCTTTATAGGTCAAGTTCCATGCTGCTGTCCTGATCTAGAGGAATCAGTACAAAGTAAAAACAAAAATCATACATTTTAGGGTATTTTGCAGATTTCTAAGTGTTTTGACATAGCTATTCTGATTTGCATGGTGTGGTTGCAACTCTGAAAGTTGAGGGACTGGTATTATGTTTCACCTTTTCGCACAGATACCATTACCTACAAGGAGACATGTTTAGCAGTTGGCTGCCATAAATTGCAAAAAGAGGCTATAATGCTTCCCTTCCCTTCCCCAGAACCACTTCCCTTAGCCACATAATTCTGTAGGCCCTCCAAACAAGAATCAAGTTTCTGTCCCTTAATCGCAATGAACCTTGGGACTTATTTTGACCAGTCCTGTGTGTCAGAAGCAGTAATACGCCAGTTCTAAACTTCAAAAAACGTTCAGTCTTCCATCTTCTCTCTCTTGCTTAGAACCCTGCCTTTGCCAAGAGACTAGTCCATTTTAGTTGAGGGATAATGAGATATATGTAATCTAGCTATCCCTATCACCCTTGACAAGCCTCCAGTGCAAAGTTTTTAGTAAAACATATTTTCACTGTAATATGCACATGAACCCAGACAATATGAGCCCAAACAACAGAGTCAGAGATTTGTGAGATAAAAAAATTACTATGATTCTACCACTGGATCTTAGGGCAGTTTCTTACATAGCACAAGTCAACCAACACAATGCTATTGCTTAAAAAAGAATTCAGATAGTCAAAGCTGTCTCAACTTCTATATTTATTACTTGTTACAAAAAAAAACTAAAATTACTTTGCTACCTAAAAATAAAAAAATAGGGGTTAGGAGGATGAAAGTAGCATTAAAAGATAAAATCATGGAATT
Organism: Uropsilus gracilis; assembly: GCA_004024945.1. Classification (NCBI taxonomy): domain Eukaryota; kingdom Metazoa; phylum Chordata; class Mammalia; order Eulipotyphla; family Talpidae; genus Uropsilus; species Uropsilus gracilis. The sequence continues at coordinate 67,253 of PVHY01005159.1, read as the reverse complement.
ATTTGATTTGAATAAATAAGTAGACGTTTATTATTCCTGTGTATGTGTTTTATTACCAAATCCTTCCATTCTACATAGAAGTGATGTTTATTGAGGATTTACCATGATTAGTGCCTTCCTTCTCCAATCTAACAACCCCTCTTCTTGCAATACAGGGCTGCATTCACTGTGACTATATGCTCAGTGACCTCTGATAATATAATGAGCATAAAAAACTTTTAGTGGCATTTATATAAATAACATCACATTTTTAATTAACATTGCATTAGCCCAATATTCTCCAAACCTTATTCATTTACATATCACTTTCACAAATTTGTTAATCTACAAACTACCTAGATTGTTATTTATTGAACATTTTCTCTAACTGAAACTCAAATTGACGCACATTTTTCACTGTTCCGAAACCTCAGTGATAACTGTGAGATCATTAGTTTTATATTTTTCTACATAACTGTTAAAATAAAGATGTATATATTCATTTGTGTACTACTGAAAATTATTCTGCTTCCTATACTCTGAGAAACATGGCATTATGCATATTAGATTAGCTTTAGTTCTCTTCTTCTGAATATCACTTACTAGGAAGGGGCAACTTACAATGACTTCACAAGCCAAAGGGAACACAAATGGAGTCTACAATGCCACTGGTCACTTGTTTGTGTAATACTTTGCATATAAAGAACCACATGCAAGTGTTCTAGTCCCATGCCCAACAAACAGATACTATTTCAATTCCTCAACTGAGTTTTGACTTTTTTCAACACTCATGATCAGAATAATTGCAGTAAATATTCCTAGGTTCTCAGATGGTTTTGAGCCTTTGAAACTGGTCATTTTTTTAAAGTGGACTACTGGATGGACGTTCAAAAGCTGTTGGAACAGTTCCAGTCCCCCACATCATTTTTAAATACTTTGATCCTCAACATAAACTTTTGAGTTGGAGCATAAATTCTACAATCCATTGCCATTTATAAAATGATCCCTCTGAGACCAAGAAGTTTGTCTGTGCCTCATCCAGGTAAACAGATGTAGGGTCACAATTAACCAGGTTCCAGTCTTGAGAACATATTTTTGCCCCTTCAATATTGTCCACAAACAACATCAAGGAAATTCCCTAGACAGAGTAAATCTCAACTTAATCAAGTCATTGGATAAGTCATTTCATGGTGTTTTGTTTTGTTCCTCTTCAAGGCAAGTACAAGTAGTTGAATTACAAGTAGTTGAAAATTACCATAACCAGAAATTATTGCCTAATGGATTAGTTTCTATAGTGGTGCTAGAATAAATATAGGTTCAAATCCTCCCCAGATTGAATCCCAAGTCTAAGTATCTTGGGTATATTGTTGGGTTCTTTTTGTTAGTACATATGGGGAGGATAATGGCAAGATTGATACTTTGTGGAGATTACACCCAAAACTTTTAGAATAAGACTTTCTCACACATGCTAAGTACTTAATTCCCATTACCTATTACTCTTGGAGTTCAATCCAATAATTTTTATTATTTCAACATGGAACATGTGCTTTAGGTGCTACCAGTTGTATCCAGCTCACACATTTGCCAGTTCCTTGGGTACATAAAGCTGATACAATAAATGTCAGGGTGAAACTTCCAACACAATTTGACAACAGAACCTTTGTTACAGATCTAAGGAGATGTAATTTAGCTAGCTGAAAGGTAAGGTTTTGCATAGTCAACTACCATTGTACAGGAGAAGCCTTGCTTTGTGAAGTCTAGCTGGCTAGTAGAGAAGGTATATGCTACCTCTCTGAAACAAAAGTGGACAAAGCCATTGAAATCTCATCCCAACAAACCAATATGGAGACCTCTTTTCCTGAGAAGGTATGTTTCCAGAACCCCTTGGACTGACAAGATCACACATGGTACATGTACTCTGTTTAAGTTCATGGAATCACATTTTAGTAAAATACTCAGTTCTTAGTACTTCATTTTAAGAAGAATAAGATGAATAGCAGAATGGAGAAGCTGTAGAAACCCATCACTAGAGAAATTACTGGCAGAGTAAGGGTTAACACCACTGGGCAAGAGAAAAACCAACCAAGTCAATATTACTACATGCCAGGCTGTCCTGGACATCTGAAATCACTTGATGAACAAGACAAAGAGTGCCTTTACCTCCAATAAGCTTACATGTGGAGGACACAATAAACTCATGCCAAAGAACTAGCAGAAATTACTTCAGACCTTGAAAAAGTGCTGCAAGGAAGATAAACTAGCTAATGTGAAGCCTTTCTATGGAGATGACTCCAATTGGAAATGATGTAAATAAAAGCAAATGAAAATAAGGATAAATGATTATGAATGCAAAGCACTTATCAAAGCACTGGCACGTAATAAAAGCTGGTAGCAATAACAACAAATATTTTACAGCACTTACTGAGTGCCAGGCACTGCTCTACACACTTTGCACACAGTAAGTCATCTCTGTCATCCTACTGTCCCACTTCACAGAGTAAAATACTGAGGCAGGAGACACTGGATAAGTTGCCTACAAATAAAAGCAGTTACAAACTGAAGAGATCCAGTCTCTGAACCAGGTAGTTGTGTTTCCTAGGTACTATATCCTCAAGGACTTAGGATCATCTCAGGTAACAGAATAGCATCAGAGCGAAGAAAAAGAATCAGAGTTAGAAAGTTTCTGTAAGGGCTTAGAAAAGGGATTTGTGAATATCAATCATGGGACATTGGTCATTGGACACCTGACATATTTTTGATGTCCTGGTGGTCCTAGAGTGTGGTAGAAACCACATGTTTATATTCAGAACAGACACAGCGAGCAGAGAAGCACCCTGTAATATAAAATAAACTCATGGTACATCCCGCCTCTCTCTCCTGACTCTGCTCTTTCATTCTCCCTTCAACGACCTTGTTAGCTATATCAGGAACATCTGATCTTGAAAAGGATCTGCTTGTGATAAAAGGAAAAATGCAAGATGCAACTTAGTGCCTTGCCTGGAGGAAATGTTTTTTTAATGAAATGTTGAAGGAGTCTAGTTTCTGGGAAATGAGCAGTTTGCAAGTTGAAGACAAGATATAAAACTACATGTACACAAGACCTGGTGTGAAAATACTTGCTTTTTACAAAAAAAAAAAAATTTAAAAAACCTGTTAAATCTTTCTTTGCTACAATACTTTAAAAAAGCACTTCCTTGACATCTTGTGTCCAACTTTTCTAGTTGTACTGTCTCTGAAGTGTGGTGTAAAAGTATTCTGAGCTACCTGGGATGGATGAGACAAAATCAAGGATGCCAATAGATGACATCAACAGCAATAACAGCAGCCAGTCATCACGTGACACTGTTCTAAACATTTCATCCAGAGTGTGGTACTTTGTTCTCCCTGATTTGGAGGTTAAGAAGTTGATTTCTTAAGAAGCATATATAAATGCATTGACAAAAAAGAATTCTAATTTCTGATAAGACAAGAGATGGTCAACTGGTAAGCACTCAACTGTACTTCTCTGTCCTATTTCCCAGGGGTCTTTTAAGAACTCTGAATTGAATGTTGAAGAGGTGTTTAAGAAATTAATCAGCAGGTCTTTACTAGGTGCTTAATCCAGGCCTGATATTGTAGGAGGTACCCTTATTTTACAACTATTCCCTTGAGTTCTCTAAGACCTGGAAAAATGGTGCCTCCACGATCTTGCTGAGGGCTGGCATACAGAGGTTGTATAAATGTCCATGGGTTCTATGCTTTGTCTCATTCTGGGGCAAAGGAAAGTGGAAACACAGTTTTTAGTGCTAGTGATGGCTTCTTCTTCATTTTCCACCTATTCTTGTCCTTAAGAGTCTACTAGAAATCTCACTCAACTGGAAAAACTGGATGAGATGCTGAGTCCTGGTTGGGCTCAGAGCTATTCCAACCAAACTCACTTTCTGTGGTCAAGAAATAGCTTTCTTCAGAAGAGAAATGAGCAAGATACGAAGGGCGTAATGAGAAGAGACAGAAAAACAAGGAAAAAGTATAGACAAAAAAAGAGACAGGACTGAGAAAGGAGAACCGAAGACAGGGAAATTCCATACACTCCTTTCCCCATCTCAGTGATCCTGTGAGCTTCTTAAAAGGCACTGTTTTCTGAAAAGAGGAGTCTGTTCACAGTCTAACAGGTGTGGAGGCTTAATTATTATTTTAACAGTGTGTTCGAGAAAAGTACAGACACTGATCTATACAATTACTCTCCTCAAATACAGACATTTGCCTCTGTTTTCACACATATAAAATGAAATCATCAGATGTACCAAATGTTGACATTTTCCCTCATGAAATACCAGATATTTCCTGAAACTTGGGTAATTATGTCCTTCAACACCCTCCACAAGAAAAAAAAAAGCCTCACAGCCTGTCACAATGTAATTCTAAAATCATTAAAATTCTTAAGTCATATACCTGAGAAACCAAGAGGTGGATGATTTTCTCATCTTAACACTAAAGACTAAATCAGAGTCATAGTCACATAAAAGCCAGACTAGGAACTAAGCCTAGAAAGACAGAACTAAGGCTACCAGAGACAGAAGAGGGTGGAGAGCAAAGTGGAGAGGGAGCAAAGTGGACTGAGGTGGAGAACTATGTGTGTGTTGGTAGTGACATAGTAACAACCCCTGAGAGGGGAGATTCTAGACTTCTAAAACACACACACAAAAGTGACGTGACCAATGTTATCTCAGGATGGACAGACAGACAGATAGGAAGGTAGGTAGGTAGGTAGATTAGACCCATATAATTTACAAAGCAAACTTGGAATTCTTCAAGCAAGCTAACATGAACACACCTCTAGGAGCCCAAAAAGCAACCCTGGACTCTGAGAGCACAGCTTCATGTAAGCCCATCCCTCCCCAAGATGGTGATGTTGAACTTGTATTTCTCTCCTTGACAATCCAGGAAGCAAGTGAGGTGAGAACAGCCTTCAACTTTCAGTTTAGAGATTAGATTCTTTGTATGGGTGATTTATTGCATGTTTATAACCAGAGACGCTTTTGTTTTTTGTTTTGTTTTGTTTTGTTTTTGTACGGTTTTTTTTTCTGTTTGTTTTCAGTTAAAATTATTGCTTTCTTCCTGTCCTTTAAAGCCACGAAAGCATTACATGTGTAAGGAATCATTCCCAGGTCAGATTCTGTAAACAGATATTCAGGGAGTGGGGGGAGGAAAGCATTTCTTGAACTAATCTTTGGTTACTCATGTACATCGGGTGGAAATTAAATGTTCATGAATTCGTGGAATGTTGATAACTCTGCCAAACATGTCAATTATCAGACTCCATGCAAATTGGAGGCTTTAGTCCTAAATGAGGTAGAGAGAGGGTGGAGGAAAAAGGAGGTAGGCTGAAGAGAATAAGGGATAAAACAGAAACAAAGAGAAAAACAGAGATAAATGGTCAAACAGAGGTGCACACAGTGACCAATGTCTCAGAATCAAAGAGGCTCCATCCTCCTGGGAGATCAGTAAGTTAGAGTCAATCTATCTTGGAATGAGTACCTGGACCCTACCTGTCTCCCACTTGCAGTTGTACTCAAGTGGCAGGACCAGTAAGTTGCTGAAAGCACAGACAGTGCAGGGTCAGTTCACCTGTGCCCAGATCCATAATTTGCCACATGTGACCTTCAACCATTTATTCAAACTCTGAGTCTCAGTGTCTGTAAATGGAGCTACTTCACCATAGGTTGTTGGGAGGATTAGATGTGTGAATGCAGAGAAAGAGCTTAGAACCATGCTTAGCCCATGGTGAGAAAGGAGAAAGAACATCTGCTACTGTAACACCTTCTGACCATGTGGCAGCCCCCAAAGGAAAGCTGCAAAGAGGCTGATAGCCCATGAGACCCACCTGAGCACATGTTCCTTCATATGACATGACTGCCCTTTTAACCCATCCAGGGCCATCGTCACCAGGCCCATATATGGGACGCCAAGGAAAGACAGCATCTAACTGCCAACAAAAAGTTATACCTGCTGTGACCACTGAGGCAACTTCTGCACATGCAGGCAGTAGTATTTTCTAGATGAGCAACTATTTGTAGGAAAATTAAGCATCTTTTCTTTAAATATCAAACATTGCCAAAGACTGCAGCATGAAGAAGGCCCACACACCTGCTGTTCTTCTGGGTTTAAGGCAATGAAGGGCATGAGTGCAAGTTTTCTTCATTAGTGCACCTTAAGATGGTGTCAGTTGTCATCAGCAAATGGCCCCCATATAATGCAAGGTGATGGGATGATAATGATAACGTGATGGTGATAATGGCGATGATAGCAGTGATGTAAGGATAGCGGTGATGCAACATTCATCACATATTCTAAATGAGCTGGTACTCCTGTACATACTCACATCTACACTACATACTCACTTTACCTGCATCATCACCTTCCCTGCTTATGAGGCCTGTTTTCATGCTGTATATAGATAAAAAACTGAGATGCTGAAAGGTTAGGTATTTTATTCAGTAGCCACAGCTTCAGATCTTCACTCTTAATCACCCTATTGGGCTACCTCCACAATGATTTAACAGAGAAAATGAATGACTGGGTTGGAATCAGTAAACCAGTATTTTGTCTATTTAACCTAACCTGGCCTAAGTCTCGTTGCATCTTTGTTTCCTCTAAGAAAAAGTTTTTATGTTAGATATTTGTTAAGATTGCTTCCAGATCAACAACTGTTTGATTTATTAATTCATCGAATATGTAATAATTGGGGTTAAGCATCTACCACATACGAGACACATATTGGTCTTTATGCAACTGGGGTGGAAATAATAGATCTGCTTCCCTCCCTTTCTGTCTCATATTCTAGCAGAAGAGATCTTAAGCAAGCACATGTGTGAACATAAAATCGCAAATGTTTATAATGTCCTAAAAGACAAGTACCAGGAACTAAGAGATTAGCATTAGGGGTTGTTTTGAGTATGTGATATTTAAAATAAGGAACTCTGAATGATTAGAGTTGGCTAAAATGTGAAAGAAAATGATTCTTGATTGAGGGATCATATATGAAAGGTACAACTAAGATGGGAAAGGACAACATGCTCCAGGAACCTGAAAAAGGCAAACTAGTTAAGACTTGTGAGTAGAGAAGTGGTACCAGATAAAGCAACATACATTGCCTTCAACTCCACTTGTTGCTAGAAAAGGTCTGTAAGCAATCTGATAAAAACAACCTAAATAATTACCTCATTGTTTCCTAAACTCCTACTACTGCCCAAGTACTAATTCTCTCCAAACCTTATATATTAGGCTTCACTTTGTGAAGGAGAAAACTTAGCCTCAGAGAGATGAAGTCACTTCTTTCACATCAGGCAGTGGAAAGCCAAAGACAGGATACAGGTAAGAGCTCTAAAGTCTGAGCTCTTTCTTCTTGACCACCTCATTCCACTGGACATGAACTGCAGCCGTGGTCAGCTTTTACCCTCTTCTCAAATCCAACTGTTCCTCATAGCTGCTGGAAACAGATCAACGGCTGGAGCAGCTAAAGAGGAAGATGAGCTATACCTTGATGAGCACAGAGCTGCCCAGCGAAGAGATCAGAAAAATCGATCACACGCAGCTCCCCGATACCACCCCTTTCTGTACCACAGGGCTGCTCAATGACATACTGGGTTTCCATGAGATGAAGGGACCCCACCCTACTGGGTGAGAAAGCAGTGGCCACTCTATTTGGTGCTCATAATAGACAGCAGGCAGGCTCCACGGTTCCCAGCACAAACCCATGACATTAACAAGGCATGAAAAAGTCACATGGTTCTGAGACCATGAATGAAGAATTGAGCTGCCTGTGTTCTTTGAGTAGAAGTTACAACTCATCGAAATGGGGTCAACATCAGCCTGAACATGAACAAGGGAAGGGAAATAACATTCCGTGGTGCCAGGCATCAGGTTGGGCATGTTACATGCCTTATGTCAGAGGGAAACCTCACTGAGAATCCCGTTATGCTCAAAAGTAAACTGAAACTCAGGGTGGGGGGTGATTTTCAAGGGGTTCGATGACTAACAAGGGCAAATTCTGGATGTCTGCCCGGGTCTGCCTTTCTCTCGGCCAATGCTTTTCCCATTAGACGAAACTGTCTCGCCTCTGCATGCTTTCTGAGCTCCGTTGGTTGTGATTCTCAGCTGTTTGGATGGATTGCACACTTGGAAATCCACCAGAAGAAGATCCTACATCTTTAGCAAGCTACATAAATGCTAAGCCAAATCCCAACCATCTTTTTAACAAGAGAATTCTCCAGCCTGAGTAATGGTGCTTTAAAAAAAAAAAAAAAAAGATAGAAAAGAAGAAAGGCAAAAAGCCATCATACTTCACAGAGGGATGGATTGGATGCATGTGAGTGGTTACAGGAGCACCCTTATCACTGCAACCCACTGTGACTCAAGGCAGCCATATCCTGACTTCTAAAGGTACCATTCATTCATCCAACAATTATTTTTGAGTGCTTCATTCGAAACAGCAGAATAACATGGGAGGGATTAAAAAGCTAGGGCCTGGCCCCTGGGGAGGACAGAGCGCTCCCACTGGGAGTTCTCAGATAGCAGAGGAAGGTGCAGCTAGACAGGGGCAAGTTACATTTTCAGATGCACCTCTACAGATACCACTGACCTGTGAGCTTTCATCTCCTCTTTAAGCTTTGGTCTGCGCAAACCCACCCCACCTCACCCCACCCCAGTATTTTTTCCTTATTGCCGGTGCTTCAGATTCCTCTCATCCTATCTCCTTACCTCTCTGGTGGAATATGCAGTGAGTGGGAAATAAAAATGTCCTGGAGACAAAAGAATTGTGTCCCTCCCCAGCTCTGCAGTCTTCTAGATGGATGACCTTGGACTAGTCTTCATGCTTCTTTTCTCCTCTCCTTGCTGGCTGGGAGAGGAAATGTAACAATCCCTAGCTCAAGGGTTCTGTGAGCTAATAATAGTTGACAGTCCTTTGAAAATAGCAAACTGCAAGAAAAAATGTACATTTTACCACCAATGCTAAGATTTATTAGATTGTTATGTTAATGGTTAATATTTAGCTGAACAGAAAACCCTGCCAACTGGCCGTTTTTCCTTTTGATTTTCTTTGGGCAAAGGCTGGCTAAGCAAAAGAGAAAAGCTAGACAAAGAACATTACTTTGTGAATTCCTCCCCAAAAGGACAGCATTGTAAGTCTGCCGTGAATAAAGAGTGTAAATTATATTCAGCATGATATAAGTAATGACATATCAATTAACTGTGTCAACAAGGTCTAAAAATATGCAAATTACTGTACTTCAATTAGAAAAATCTACATCCTTAGAGAATATTGTAAATCAGGAAATTTGGGAGACATTAAGAGTAATCAGTGAGGGAAAGCATGTACTTTTTGCCGTATCCTATTTTTATACATACATAATGAAATAATTATAGCTACACTGTATTTATGCCTCTGCAAAAATATTAAGATCTTAAGATCTTTACAATGATAAGTTAAATCTGTATTATGTTTTCAGACAACATTAATTATAAGAAAAAGAAATCTATTATCATTCAATATAAGTAAGTTGAAACTAATTTGGACATGTAAATTAGAAATGCTGTTTTTTTTTCAGCAACAGAACATTAGAAAAGAGAAAGCAAGAGGCAATATCTAGATCAATTACTGAGTCTACAAATGTAAAAGCTTTAGCATATTTAGGTTGTCGTGCACATCTAAGTGCTTAGCAACTTTTCTTAAAAATATCAAACTATTTGATTTTTCTATGTTGCAGAGACCCTCTGGTTTTCCTTGTTGAACATGTGCTAATCCTCTGTTTGTGGTGTGTTTGCTTTTACCAGTGCAGTCTCCTAGTTATAACTCTCTAACACACAGCAGGATGCAAGGCTGGGAATGAATAAGAAGGTGATGCCACTTTTCAATAACTGGGACTTTGCCACAGCAACAGAGGAGGGTACCTTTGCTTTGAAATTCAATTTGCATCAATTTCAGGGATGACAGAGAAATGCAGAGCAGAGGACCACACAACTCAGGAGACTGGCAGCTCTCCTGTGCTGTCTTCCTGGGAAGTATATCCTTGGGGTTGGGGTTGGGGGGAGGTGTTCCTGCAGGAGACTGGCCTATTTTCCTCTAACTACATATTAAGGGTTTCATTCATTCACTCCAAAATGGTATTCTCCTGAGACATTTCCACACTTGAAGACACCGCTCACATTTCGGAACTCAGAGTTTAAGATCATCTTTCATAAAAAAGGTCCCAACAAATCCAAACGAAGCTGACCCCTATCTGAGTATTATGAGACCCAGGCCCCTCACTGTGCAGGCTGGGGCCTCTCTGAGGGCAGGCACTGTGCCCTTCCTCTGCCCAGACTCCAGGGTGGCACTGCAACATCAGCAGAGCAGATGTACTTGCGAAGAGTACATCAATAGACAAAAGGAAGGAAGAAGAAAGACCATCCTTTCTTGAAGGGACAATTCTCTATATGAAGAGGTTATTTTCTAAATGCTCAGTATGAAAACTTTCTTTGAAGGAGACAGCATAGATTTGGCTCTTGCCTTGTTTACTCCAACTAAGCAGCATTACAGCTGATTTAATCACCAGTGAAGAAGGCATATTTTACTTCCCTGCACTGCGCATGTTCTTCTGGTGCCCCACCACCACCACCACCTTCCATGAGCTTCCAACTTTCTATGATGTCTTTACCACCCTCATCCAAGTTTGCATAATCAAACTGCTTAGAGTAAGTGGTAGGGTCTAACCATAGAACCCCTTCCAAAAGTTTTCCTTTAAAAATAAAATAAACTATTATACCAAAAAGAACCAAGATTTAAGAGAGGAATTTCAGGCACCAGTGCACCAGAAATGTATTTTAGGGCATAAGAGACACATCTATTCCTGTTAAAACACACACACACATATACACAATCAGGAAGCTACACAGTTTGCCTGTTTGATCTCCAGCTCCAATGGGTGCAGGTATTTATTAAAATGGGACTATATGCTATATTTTTTATTTTATTTTTTAATTGATTGCACATATATATATGTGCATGTATATATTTTACATTCATTTTCAACCCCAAGGTTCCCCCACACTTTATCACCTATGAACCACCTTAATTTCTTGTGCCCATCCCAGCCCCAATTTTATCCTTCTCTCTCTCTCTCGCTCTGTTTCAGTTCTGCTGATGTTAGTTTTAAATTTTTCTTGTCTGTTTGTTTTTTCCTATATCCCTCATATAATTAAGACAATCATGTATTTCTCTTTTTCTTTCTGGCTTATTTCTGCTAACATGATTTCTTCTAGCCCCATGCATATGACATAAGTTTGTCTTTTTGACTGATGAATAATATTCCAATGTGTACAATGATATATTCTTTTTAATGACAGTTTAACTACTGGTAGAGATGGAGCAAAATAAAAGACCCTATTTCATCTTTAGCTTTGCAAATACATGTCATTTCACCAAAATCTTTTCAAGCATATTTTCTCCACCAGAATGGCAAGAACTGTTATCTGAAAAAAATTATATATATATATTTATGTATGTATATATATATACATATATACATACATACTATGGGGATATATATATATCCCCCTAGTATCCTTTGTGGTTTGCCCAATATAATCCTGGCTTAGTAGGATAATAGCTGAGGTACTCAGTGGTCATACTGCATACACAGTCATAGGTGGCTAAAAAATAATAGTGAGAAAGATACAGAGATGTAGATAAAGATACAGAAATAAATGCAGAGATATGTGAACAGGAAGGGCTCTCATCTGCTTGGCTGCATAAGCAGACTATGTGACTAACAGCAGAGTTTCTTAGACTCTTAGACAGTAAACCTGGATTCCAATTCCAGCTCTGTGACTTAATGTGAAATTGGACAAGTTATTTGAACTCTCCAAAACTTAGTTTCCTCATCTTTAAGTTGAAAAGATCATAATTTTACACATTAGATTCACATAGATTAAATGAAACAAAGTCCAGTAGTAACATAGTGATTCCTCTGAGGGAAACAACTTTGAAGTGCCTTCATAATAAAAATTTTGATTTCTACCATAAGTTTCCACTGTAAGAAAAGAGTACGGGGACTGATGGTATTTTACTAGCCATTACTTAACCCGAAATGTTACGGGCATATGGCACCTAGTGCTGGAGTTCACATAAATCAAAGCAATTCATCTGTCTCGCTTGTTTAAGAATTTAGGGAGGTAAATATTTGTGTAGATTTGCTTGATCAAATGAATTTCCAGAAAACAAGAACGTCAAACAGCAAGCAGGATTCAAAATAGCAATTTTCAAATCATAACTTCAGTACAGTTCTTCATGCAAACAATCATGAAATTGTCATGTGTTTTTCCTCTGTAGAGTCAATTATTCTATATTTTTCCAGCCTCTTTTTATCCCTCACCATCCATATTTTTGTGTCTTTGATACTATGAGACTTATAGCAGGAGCACCAAGTTCCCATGGAGCTAAGGTTCTGCTGATTGATGATCCTAATAAAGAAAGAAGTTCAAGGTTTAATCACCTAAATGTAGTCTAAACCTCAGAGTAGCAAGTGAAAAGAGTTGCAGTCAACTGCTCATTTCTAAAAGCTGAGGAGCTAGAACACTACATCTACCTGCCCAATTGGAATGAGAGCCGGAGGTGTCTTTCTGATTCCCCTCATCTGCATTCTCACTCTCAATTCTCAGGAAGAGAGAGAGTTTACCTCCCATGACTTCTGATTCACGAAAGTTGACTTTACTGAACACCTCCATCCACATCCCAGGTAGTATCTGAGGGGAGATCAGATTGGGATAAGAATACATTTCTACAGTGGTGACTAGTCATCAATCTGTGTAAGAAGAAAGGGAGTGCTAGAGAGGAAAATCTGTCACCCCTCTTCCACTCCCAGGAAAAGAAGGAAAAATAAAAACAGGAGAGAGAGAGAGAGAGACGCATGCTGTAAACACAGTCCACCTTTTAGTGTAGAGCTCCTGTTCTGTATCCAAAGGCTTTGCAATTATTTGGCTATTACTTATCTTTAAACATCAGCTAAAGAGATCTAGCATTTTGGAAAGGTAATTATACCATAACGCAGATGGTAGTAATAACAATTACCCAAGATAAGCCCTTGCAATGATCTTTGCAAAGCAAAGCAGAAGTAGTACTGACTCATGAAGGACCTCCAGTGGAGAAGACCGCACTGCAGTAGCAGGGCTCTCCCCAAGATAAGTGACACAGAGGTGTGGGACACAGGCTTGGAGGCAAGGCGAGACTTGGAGGCAAGGCGAGCTGCTTCCTATGTTTCAAAAATTCTGGATGTAGAGACCAACCCTGATAGTTGTAGTGGGGACTTTCCATGTGCCAAGTACTGGAGGAAAATCTTCCTTGCCTTGCCTGATGCATTCCAACCCCAGCCTCAGCCGCTTATCTAAAACTGCCTGCCACTTGCATTTCTGCGAGGAAGGATTTCTCTGACCACATGATAGTTTTTGAAACAGGGGGATCTAATTGCTTAGAAATCATTAATTGCTATATATAGATGACTTCTGGGAGTCAATGAACTATAAGCAGAAGAGACAGTGTATTTGAATGTCACGCTTGTGCTCTGGGTATTTTTATGACTTGTCAGTGGTTTCGTGAAGAACTCACACAGAGAAAGGTGCCTAGTCAACCTGTACTGATTGAATTTGCCAGTTAGAAATAGATCGTTCTTGTTTCAAAGCTCCACCACCCTTCTAGGGAGGTGCAGTTATGATGCATTGGGTAGGAAAGTTCGTATCGGCCATCCAAGTAGAAAATAAAAAAAAAAAAAGAGGACACTGAGGAGGTACCATCTGATCTTTGTATTTTCCAGGGCATAAAATAACAACCTGTCAACTACCTTTTGCAGGTCATTTTTATCACGTTGCAGACCAAAATGACCTCTATTTTCCAGTTATGCCGCTGATGATAAATTTAACGCACCCAAGCAAATGAACGGGAGGCCCCAACAGAGTCAGATGAATGTGGGATTAGTCATTCCTGGGTTTCCACGGGGAAAGGGACACTTCTCTCCTTAGGATTTTTATCCGTTTCCTTCTTCCAGGTCCTAGCCTGGTGCCCACACATTTACCACTTGGCCTGAGTAATTCCAAGCACAGCCTTTTTGTCTTTCGAAACCACTCAGACCTTCTTGCCCAAGATTTAGAGAGAAGGAAAAATCGTTCCTCCCAGTCATTCTGTGATCTGATCAAGGTGCTCATTTTTCAACAAAGCAATAAATAAATACCATGAACAGCTCTTTCAAAAATCCCAACAAGGAACCTGGAAGGTGCCACCTTGCAGAGGAGATGTTGCTGCTGAACCCAGCGATGCTGGCTGGCTTTGCCACAGGGAACACAGAAGTAATCGAGCTGCCAGTTAGCAGTTTCTTACAAACTGATGAATTAGCTAACATGCCCTTTAGCTGTGGGGTTTGGTTTGGTGATGGAAGCTTACCTCTCCTTGCAGTCTACTCGCCAGAAAGCACTGTCAAGGAGCAACTGTTCTGTTTTCAACCTACCCATCAAAAATCATTGCGTATCCTGTGACTTTTTTTGCAGCTTCAAGCGTCATGTTCAAAATTCTCAGTACTGGAGGGAAACTCCAACAGACCTCAAGTTCCTGTCCTACCTCCCTGCCTATTTTTCCCTCCTTCCTGGGCTTAACAAAACAAAGCAACTCCCGATGCCAGCTAGCTTCAGGAATATCTAAGTGAGGAATCAACTGGGTTTCAACGGAGTCACTTTGATTCAATGCTGTCTCTTGAAGGACAATCACCCCCAGACCTACGTGAACTGGAACCTCTAAATAACCAAGTCACCAGGGCGTCTGCTGCACTTGTAAGCACACAAGCATGCAGGCTTGCGTGGAGAACCTGGTGCATCCTGCCTCTCCTCTGTTCAGAGCTATCCAGTTTTTCACTTGGAATGAACTGCAACTCCTGATTTTTTCAGGATGCCTATTCCTACTTCTAACATCATCTTCTGCTCCCTCCCTTGCTCACTTTTGTGTTCCAGCTGCCTCTCCTAGCTGCTTCTTACACAAACCAAGCTCAAACCCACCTTAAGTTAGGGTTGGGGGTTGACTCTACTCCCATCTGAGATATCTTTCCTTAAGGGATCTTTTCATTCAGATCCCCCTTTCAAAGAGTCCTTTCTTAATGACATAGTGCTAATGACCAACCTGCTAAAGCAGGTGTAGTTTGGTTTCTTCCAGCCCAAGACAAAGTGTTAACAGATGCTAAAGAGCTAGATTGAAGATATGGGAGTGAGTGCCAGAACAGAAGAAAAAGCCAATGAAAGGCTGAAGGTGGAGCTGGTCACCACTGAAGGCAACTGGAGCTCAACTCTGCTACAGGGAAGGGCATGTAAAGGCTTATCTTCCCACCACAAAAATCTGCACCTCCACTTGGGAGAAAGGGCCAGAGCTGGAAAACTGTCATCAGTAAAGGGTCCTTCCTTAGTTAGCTACAGCGGACGTCAGAGGGAGTAGAAGGGACATGGTGTGGGGCAATACCACTCGCTGCAGGTACTCTCTCATCTAACTTCTGCAATTTCATCTTCCAACATGGCTCCCACTGATTTCTTGATTCACTTACTGTCCACCCCTTTTTCTCTCCCCACTCCCACCTCAACAGACACATATATGTAAGCTCAGTGAGAACAGAGTTAATGGGCAGCTCCTTTGCTACACTCTTGAGACCTCAGAAAACACTGGAAGACTTTGACTGAATGAATGAATGAGTTTATTTATTTGCTCATGTAGAAAACACTGACTGAGCTGTACCTGGGCTAAGGGTGGTATGTCAGAAGTGACAGAAGCTCAATTATACATGTCCAGATATTGTTTTCCAACTGCTTCATACATCACTGCTTGGAACTACCTATGATTTAAACAACACTCAGGAAGGAAATATTATAGCATATTTTTGTTGTACTGTTCAGTGAACCTCACACAAGGTCAGACACATAGGAGATAATCAACAGATGCTCAGGAACCAAGCTCTGCCCTCCTGGAGAATCTCACAGTCCAGGGAGGGAAGTCACTCAAGAAAGTAATAATAATATGGCCTTGTAAGTTTAATAAGAGAGATGTGCCCAGAGCAATAATAGAGCAAAGAAAGGCAGCAGCAATGATCTAGAGCAATCAAGGAAAGTGTCGCAAAGGCAGGGACATTTCAAGTGGGGCTTGAAGAATGAGTAAGAGTTTTCCATTCAAAGGCTACTAATGCAATCCCAGCAAAGGGAACAACTTTTGCAACAGCACATGGCTGTGTGTCATTACACAAATCTGGGACGTGAAGCACACTGGCAGGAGTTGAACTTTGTAACACAGCCTTCATCAGCCAGAAATAAATTCCCAGTAAAAGAACCAAACTTGAAAGACTCTGATGCCCAGTGCTAGTACAAATGCCTAAAAAAGGCCTTTCACCTACATGGCTAGGAAATTAATGAAACCTTGATGGAAGACAATTTATTGCTATCTAGTAAAGCTGAAAATAAAATTCCACCACAATGAAACTATTTCACTTCCAGATACATACCCAGAAGGAATGTTCTCCCCAGTCACCGGGGACAGGCATGAGGATGTGATTAACTACACCGTCAATTACTGCAAAAAATGGGGAGAAAAATCTACATCTGCACCAATTAGGTAGCAGGTATCTATCAACAGGTAAAAAATCATGACGTGAATTCACAGGGAAGTTAAAGGGATGAACTAGACCTACATTATCAACACAGAGATATCTCTAATAGCCTAGAGACATCTGTAATAAAATTGGAAAAACAAAATCACAGAAGGGCATATACATCCAGATAGTAGTATGTAAATTCCAAAATGCACACAACTATAGACTCTGTGAGCTCTACTCTCACATAAAAAGTGAAAGTGTAAGAACAGATACATCTTCCTATAAATTAGAAGTTGCCTGTAGAGGTGAGAGATGCTACTGGGCTGGAAAGTAAATAAAACAGTTTTAACATATCCAAAATGTTTTATTTCTTAAGCAGAAAAAAATATGATGTAAACATGACAAACTGTTAGTAGTTGTTAAATATGGATGTTGGACATATGGGTTTTTTGGGGGCATTTGTTATATTAGTCTCTGTGACTTTTTAACTGTTCAAAAAGATTTCCTGTTTTTTTTAATGACCAAACCAATTTTCTGAAATGACAGGCTTATTTTATGTAATTTCCTGTCTATGGTCTCATTTATATTGTGTTAACTTTGCTTTTATATTTAAACAATATCAGAGACAACTTATCCTTCATTAATTCAACCATCTCTTCAATCAACAAGCATTTACTAAGTGCCTGTTATGTAAAAAGCTATCATTCTGCATAACTATTAAGGATACTGATGAATGGAAAAGACAAAATTCCCATCTTCAATGGGTAAATAATCTCACAAAAGAAAGGACATATACATTCAAATAACTTCCAAGCATTTAAATATATAGAAATTACATGCCATCAAGTGACATCACCATAATATATCCTATATTTTATTAGTACCAGTGTAAAATAAAACTGGGACATAAATACTACAGTAGCTCTTTCATTCTTATACTCAGGTTATGACTTTCTTGGGGACCAGGAGCCAAAAGTTACAATGCCAACCTCACCCCCATTAACACAAACACATCGGCTGGACAGAGAAATGAAGACAAATGGTGGGTCCCTCCACCTGGGTGTCGTTCTCAAGCAGAGTCAGCCATTTTTAAAACCTTATTGATTATTGTAGCTTCTCCCCAGGTGCAGGGCTGAGAAGCAACTAGATGTCAGGCCCCTTGCCTCACATAAGCCAGAGGCTCAGAAAATTATCTAGAGTCAAAAAGAAAAGCACTCACTCTGTCCCTCCTCTCTTCTGATCTCATGTACTTAGCACTTGGTAAACTTTTTTAATGAGATAAGTAATACATAAGTACATCATCCTTATGAAAGCCAAATAAAAGCACAAATATAAAAATTATGGAAATCTCTCTTTAACACATTTTTATCTACATTCATGAGCATGTAATGTATTTTTAATATAAATGGCTTATAGTAAAAATAGGATTCTTTTTTTGTTCGTCACTGAACAATAGTGCTGGCAGTCTTCAATGGGATTGCCTACAGTTCTATTTAACATTCTTGTTGCATCCTTTTTAACAGGTGCAGAGTATTCTACAGTGTGTACGGTATCATTCTTAAGCATTTCCATGCTGATGGACATCAGGGGTGTTTCTAATTTTATTGCACTTGTAAATAACAGTGCAATTAATTTCCTCATGAAGTTCAGTTCTACACAGGTAGGCACTGCTTGCTAACTACTTCATTTGTCTCTGCCATGAGCCTTACTATGATTCAAACAACATTTGGGAGGGAGCAACCATGTCCTGTTACTGGACCTTTTGCGGTTCCACCAAAGCTAGCTCAGAACTAGGCCCAAGCCAGGTACCCAGGAGAGCCTCACAAAGTGAATGCAATTGCCACCTTGATCCTCCTACTGTCCTGGCTCTGATGAGAGGAGTTGGAGGGAATAAAGGCTGACATGTTGTATCCGGTACATAGTAGTCACTTTACTAATTTAAAATGACCCAAACAACTTGAATAAGCCAAAGCATTGTGCCAGAAAGCTGGAAAATCATCTAGGTGAGCTAACTATCTTCTTATTTGCCTTTGAGAGGCAGAGGGGACCCAGGCCTCTCCCCTCTGGGTGGAGAATCAACCCATTCATCATTCTGCCAGGTCCACCAAGTAAGATGCCTGCAGGACTCATCTCTCAAATAGATCTGGGCCAGGTCATTACCTGGAAGTATGAACTCTCCTTATCTCTCTGGCCCCATTTCAGGAAAGAGTCATTGACGGCAGGGATTCAATCTCCTTCTAAAGCCCTTTTCCAGATAAACAAGCTTTAAAGAGTCCTCTGTGTACATGACCTTTTGGGAGGTGAAGTCATCAAATGAGCAAAGAGATGCCCAGAGAGGTGTCTGTGCCTTTGCCAGGAAGCAGGTTGTCTCTCCCAAAAGGTATATGACACACGGAAGGGCTTACAAGAGGGACTGAGGATGCAGAAGCACAAGGCAGCTCTGAAAATGAGTCATGTACAACTCAACAAGGCAACGTTTTGAAATCCAACCTGTGGTCCACATACAAAGAGACTAAGGGTCACATCACACATATGGGAGGTAAAGAGTCACCATCAATGACAGCAGAGAAATCCTTCTGGGCCATTTTTACTAAGAATGGGCAATATTTGAGATTTATTCCTCCAATACAGAAGTAACCAACTATGCAAAGAAAGTGGAAGAAGAAAAAAATGAAAGGGAAAGAAAATGGGAAAGTGGATAAAATAATACAGAAGTATTTGCAAGTTCTACTTTAAAATACAAAAGCATAGAATTTCTCTATCAAATCTATCCTTTTGCCTGCAGACTCACAGAGGGTGAGGCAATGATGAAACCCCATTGTGAGCTTCTGATGGGTAACGTGAGGATCAAGGAGATAAAGCCTGCAAGTTGCTCTGAGCTCTTTGAAAGAAAAGGAATGTGCCGAAGAACTTAGTTAGAGTGGTTTAAATTCTGGATTACTTGAATGCAGTGAACTTGACTCTATGCCTGTGGGTGCTTTGAAGTGCTCATTGGAAAATGTATCATTTGTTGATACTGTGAAATTAAGTTGCTAGAGTAGAGCATAACCTCTAAAAATAAATGTTTAAGGGATTTGCTTATTATAGATGGAGAACTGAAACCATCATTGAGTCAACTCCTGGGGAGACTCTGCCTGAAAATGAGATAAGTCAAGGATGTAGAAAACAGCATCTTAAAGAAAAACTAGACTATCTATTAGGAAACTTGCAACCTCAGCCAAGCCTGATCAACAAGTACTTAAGGAGGGCTGAACACAGCATGATGTTAATCAAATGCACACCAGGTCAGCAAAGAGTTAAAGGTCATAAAGGGTCAAAAGGAGCTTTTCTGCCAAGGCAGCAGGGTTTGATTGCACTGGGAACATTTGCATAAGCACTGTGATTTAGTCCTCTAATCAGTGCCAACAGGCTGATCTGTGGGAATACTTATAAGCTTTTTGAGGGCAAGAAACTTGTCTGTATTTGTCATCACTGTCTCTCCATCTGGGTAAATAGTGTTAGGTTAATAAATATTTTTGAATAAATTAAACAATAAATGAGAGGCAGGGAGGAAGGAAAAAAAGAGGAAAGGAGGAAAATACTGAAGGAAAAGATGGGAAGATCTGTATTCTTCAGTGAACAATCTTCCTACAATAACTTTCCCAGAAACTATTTCTTCTTTAGTGTAATATAACTATCCTCATTGCCAATTATAGTGCAAGCATCAGGCTCATCAATCTGTGTAGGTCATTTATTGGTTCTAGCAATTACACAAACACACCAGGCAGACCAAGGTAGTGGGGACGGAGGGGGTGGGAGGGGTGTCACAGCAGGCAAGCCCCCCTACAATCTTTACTCTTTCCCTGGGCACTCACTTGCCCCTCTCTTCCCTTTTATCCTATATATACTCTTTTGTCCTTTCCTCCCATACCCAGGTATGCCCACTAACAACTGTGCACACCTTCTGGGTCAGGCATATACACAACCTTGGGGAGAGTGATATACCACAGTTGCTGATTATACAGGCTAATGGAGGAAAAAGCCTGACCAACTCACTTACCCTACACATAGCAACATTGCCTCCATCTCCTGAAAGATGCAAGCAGAAAATGAGAGCTGGCAGGAAAGCTGTGAATGTAAGGACATCAGCCCAACTCATCACCTTTTGCAATGCTGTGACTACCATCTAGAACTTACCACCACTCTGCATCATGTTGGCTGCTCAAGAGTTTATTTACCTGATCCTGCCCATGGTAGCCTGCCTATGGAGATAGTAGCCTGACAGACACACAAGGACCTCACATATTCTGAGCAGAGTATCAAGCAGAAATCTCCCTCAACAGATCTCATGTTTCCCCAGGTGCTGTGTGATGGGCTAGTTCATCTATACAGCTAGTGATCTGGAGCACCTGAAACCCATTGTCTGCCACTCAGTGAATTGTGTTCCTCATTTTCGCGGCCCCTTAGAACATAGAAATTTAACATGTGCTTTTCCAATGAATGGAAACTTCCTTTCAGATCAGACTGGTAGTCATTATGACCAATATGACTGAGAGAGTCAGCAAGAGAAGGAAGACATAAAGTGGGAGATCCCTATCAGCAAAACCATTAAGCAGAAGGAAGATCTCAGGTAGAAAGGTCCAGATTTAATACAGTATGCAGGACTTGAGCAGAGAAGATCTGCCATGAAAATTATGAAGTGAAATTAGCAAAAGAAATCACTGAAAGTGGAGGTTTGCTGGTTCACCACACACAGAATTCAACCAGGATGACAGCAAGCAAGATTTTCCTTCACAGAACCAAGACGAGAGTGCAGTCCAGTTTTTGCTCTGAACACAGCTCTCACATACAGACACTCCATCGGTCAGGATATTTGCAATAATTCCACTACAAGTTCCTATTGGGATGGTACTATGGTTCAGAAACCATGCATTTTCTTTATAAAGTAACCTGTATTGAGTAAGAACATAGCTGGCTAAACTAAGAGAGATCAAGATTGAAAGTAGGTTTTGGGGGAAGCAAACCTTGAATTATTAAAGCTCAGCTTTGAAAGGCAAGGCTTAATCCATTCAAGTTTCTCTCTTGGCTGAAAGCAACTTTATCTCTTCAGACTCAGGACAATAAGTTCCTAGATCAGACATGGTGATGTGTGCCTGTAATCCCAGCTACCTGGGAGGCGGAGGCTAAGGATCACTGGAATCCATGGGTTCGAGACTACCCCAGGCAACAAAGTAAGACCTAGTTTCAAAACAAAATAAAAATAATTTCCCAGACCAGCATCCAGCCTTGGGGGTGAAGTGCAATAAATCACCTGGGTCCTTTTGTCCCTGAGACTGTGTAGCTTAGTGAAAAAGCCAGATTAAGACACCACTAAGGAGATGTCAACAAGTCACAAATACATGACAAGGGGAGTGAATATCTGTCCCAGAGCACAGTCCCCTAAGAAGTTCACAATTTTGTATAACAAAAATAATGGAAACCATCTAAATATCTAATCATAGAAAACCAATTGAGTCCAAGTATAGTTCACTCACCAATGCAGATATTAAAGTTCTATAAATTTGCCATCACATATATGACTAAAGGTATATGAAAGAAACAACAGGTTTATGTACATAATTACCCAAACTCTTTTATTTGAACTTTTATTTGAACTCTTTTATAGGAAAAAGCCTAATACCATGAAAAAATTAATGCTAATTGTGCCTACAATGAGATAGCAGAATTTTATATAACTTTTGAATATTTCCTTTTGACTTTTCAAAGTGTTTTTCTGCATTTCTCATATATTTTTGTAATTGGGAAAGAAATAAACTAGAAACCCTCAGTCTCTGGGTTGTTTACTTCCTTTGAATTTCAACACCCTTGTTGAGACACAGTGGGAATAATGGGCCTGGACACTCCTGCTCTCCCATTTTTTTAATATTTTGATGTGGCTATGCAATTACATATAATTTAACATAAAATCAGTCTTGAGTGATACTAGACAAGGCAATATGGAAGCTTCTATTCACTTGTTCCATTAATACCTAAAGAGAGGTCACTCAATGAAGTCGAGAGGCAATATGTTTTTTGAATAGACACTTTTTGAATAAAAGGAACATTCCAATTTCATAGCTCATTTAGGTTAAACGACAAAAACCACATGCATACTTATGTACACACCTCTCTCACACACTCTCCATACCCATACAAACACAAAAACAGCTCATACTGCTAATTCCGCTTTTATAAAACACATTCTGAAAATTACACGTTTGAGGTGCTGAAATTTGAAGAACGCCCATCAACAAGTCAGAAAAATGGCGGAAAATTTTCCCCCTTTTTAATGTAAAGATACAGATCATCAACAGTCATTTGCTGGAAAGAACCTTGCTCATTTTTAAACAAGACAGAAATTAAAACCAATGTAGCTCCTGTGTTTGTTTGAATAATGATGCAACCAGGCATTAGTTTAAATCAGCAAAGGCTGCTGCAGTCAATTTTCTCCTAAATTTATCAAGCATTGTTAAGCCTGATTTATTGATGATTTTTGATACATTCCCAATAAAAAAAAAATCATCCTCGACCTCATAAGTTATCTGGTTTTTTTTTTTTTGTAAAGCCACAAAAGAGTTCTAATTTTTCTAAAAGTAGCCAGAGGAAACAAAAAATAAATCAAAAATCTGAAACCAGATAAGTAAACTTGCATCAGGAAATGGAATTCAGGAAAATGCCATCACAGCAAGCATCACAGTCAAATCCAAAGAAACAATTAGACCATCCCAAAGATTAAGTTTCTGCCTTTCCATGGCCTAGATAAAATTATGATAAATTCCATCTCCTTAAACGTCAACTCATAAGAAATAGTAGTGTGAGACTGCCTTCCCTTCCTTCTTTCCTGTCATAGCAGAGGCACACAGGTAGCAGGAGAGCTTCTGGGAATATCACCTCCCCACGGCCATTGTGTGCGATGTTAAAGGGGACCAAAAGAGATAGTGACTACACATTATTAATGGCCTAAAAAGAAGGATTTACACATTCATGGATCCACAGGAAATAATCACTGAATACTTATTACATGGGGATCTCAACTAAACAGTGGAATCAGTTGACAAATACAGCAGGTCTGGTCCCTACTTCATAAAATTTGTGATCACTGTATATGTGTGTGTGTATATATATATATATATATATATATATATATATATATATATATATACATATACATATACATATACATATACATATATATGCATATATATGCAAGCAACATTGTAACAATAAGTATCATTCACTGAGTGATTACTATGTACCAGGCAAGAGTTTGTGTTTTATAGAATCATTGTGATCATTAAAAAAAAGCTACTACTGTTTATTAAGAGCAGATAACAGCTATTGTGTTGAATATAGCAACCTGTGATTGTGATTCAAGTGTTATCCTGTCTTATATGCCTTATCATAATGGAGAAAACTTAGTAAGAAGGTCAAGAGAATTGTTCAAGGTTACAGAAAGTAATGGCAGAATACAGATTTGAACTCAGATCTATGTGATTTCCAGAGTCCATACTCTTAACCACCAAGCCACACCATATGCCACGCTGGCCACCATGGTCTTCCATGTAGGGTCTGGTCAAAGTCCACTGACAGTGAAACACAAGATGTTAAAATTAGATGTGATATGCTTGGGAACAGGAGTCATCCAAAGGCTGACATCATCACTGAAAAGCTGGACTTCCATTCTGGCTGGCCAACTTCAAGAGTTGCTTGAAAGAGACTGGAACCTCGCCCAAGGGTCTTCTGGATGAATTTTGATGGGCAAGAGAAAACAACTTCCAAACTGCTTCTATCTGATGCCTTCTTCTTTGTGCATTAGGAGAAAATGATTTCTATCAATTATCCTAAAGTAGTGTTTTTCAACAGGTGATAATTTGGCTCCCCCCTACCCCTGCAAAAAAAAAGCGGGACAATTTGATAGTATCTGGAGATATATTGGATCATAACACTGAGAAAGGGATGCTCTGGATGGGACAGATATAGAGATGCCACTCAACATCCCCAATGCAGTCCTTGCAACAAAATGCCAGGATCACCACCATTGAGTAGCTCTACCCTAAAACACCCCTCAGTAGTGAGTGTATTCTTCTTAGAATCATAGGATGAACTTTGTGCTCCTAACTTACTGAGGAGCATAAAAAATATAGTAGTCTTCAAAATGGGGTAGAGAAAGAAAATAGGGTGTCTTCTGTTTATATCTACAAATATTCATGTTTTTATTTCTTGTATAAGTTTTATAATGCTCATAAAATAATAGTTCAATCATAGGTGAATGTAATCTACTTTGGAGACAAATGCTTAGAACATTTTCTTGATATGGGCACATAATCAGATAATGTTGGAAATCCACAGATAAGAGAAGGACAGATTGAGAGAACCCAGGATATCTGGAATCCAATCCTCAAGTTAGTCTTGAATTATTAAGTTTATGCCCTTGATTTAATCACCTGTAAAATGGGAATAAAACACTCAGCCATCCCCTACTTCAGCATTAAAGACATGGCAGGTATTTTTTAAAAAATGAATACTTACCTTCCAGCACTGGGTGACAAACTCAATTCATTGTATATTAAATGCCTAGCACACAGTAGCTGGTCAATAATTATTCATTTATTTTACCCTCTTACCTTTCCCTTCTGTCCTTCTGTGTAAAACCCTTGAAAAGTTCATAAACTCTTTTTCCTAGTGTATTTGTCTACGATCAAGTACAAATATGCCATCTACTTTACATAGTTGGCATGAAGATGAAATTAGATAAGTGATATTAAAGCACAACCAAAACTGCAAAAGATTTATAAAGCTGTTTTCTTAAATTGCAAACATACAACCTTTCATCAAGGTATTCCTGATAATTACTCCTTTGCCCAATTTGGAAACTCAAAGGTCAACATTCAAAAAAGAAAAGGCTTGATTCCAATAAATACATGTGGCTTTTCTTTTTCTGCTTACCCAATTTCACCGTCTTAGCTGAGAAAGTGCTTAAATATTGCAAAATCAGGCATTTCAACAGTGGTCTAACCAGTTCATCAGCAGGGTGTTTGCTATTTTCTTTTCCTGGAGGGAATTGATTTGCAGGCTGTGATAACACATTGCATCACAGGTTGACCACGCACAGGGACGCAGACAGGGCTCGCCTCCTGGACCATGCTGACGTCAACTCGCAGGGGCCCCGTGGCCCTGAACACTCCCAGATCAGCACAATTCTCCCGCTCAGGGCCTGGGATTCATGCTTGATCATCGACAATTCTAAGTGCGTATTTTTAAACTTTTGCAAATGAAGTATGTTCATGCAAGCACTCTCCACAAAGGTCAAAAGCAGGCAGGAGCCGCGGTACCCTTCTTGGAGGGGCCCGCACTCTGGGAACCTCTCCCTGTGGGAGCCTAGGAGATGAGGGAGCTCAACCCCCAATCTAGATTTCTCTGGCATTTTCTGACTCTCTTCTCTCACTCTCCCTAATAGAGTTAATAATAATAGTGCACCATTTAGAAGCACTTAGATTTTTAAATGCTGTAATGAGTGCTATCTTCTTGATTCTTTGCATTCCAATTGCTTTTTAATATATATGTACCAGTGAACTCCTTCAACAGCACACTGTGATTTTTTTTTCAAGCCCTGGTGTTCCCAGTGCCACCCTAGGGTGTGTCCACCTCACAGGTGGTATTCAGCATCCATTCCTGAAAAGCAGGAGGGGGTGACAGAGAACCATCAACCTCACCTTAACCACAAGAAGCCTAAAACTCAGACATCTTAAATCATCTGCTGCAAAATATGCTTTCATAGATTACAATTCAGAACCTTCTTCTGATGTTAGTTTCACTGGAAACTACAACAGGAAACTCCTACCTAAGTGAGGTAAATGAAAAGGAAGCTGAGTGTCAGCAGCCCTAGTATAACAGTGGATAATCCAGGACACAGAGAGGACACAAACAGAATCATCACACCACCTAACCCACACACCTTCACTTTGTTTTACCCTGAGTAGACACATGTAGATGTTCCTATGGGTACACATGGTGGGCAGGTATAGGAAAAGGTATCTGGGCCCCCCCAACCCCAGCACTCCACCTTGCTCTGGGGTCTAATACCACTTGAGTCAAATCTCAGTTCTGGAGGGAAAGGTACTGAAATTGAAACCTCACTGTCACTAATAAACAATATCGCCCTCTCATTGTCTCTCCAGCTCCTCATCTGTACAATGGGAAAAATAGAGCAGCTTAACTTCATAGGGAAGTTAATTTCACAAGGAAGAAATGAGTTCATGTAATTTATAGATGCCTACTTACAACACTGATAAGTACATGATCACAGGATGATAAACACTGGCTGCTGCTATTCTTGTCCTGCTATATTCTCTCCCCATGATGCTTTACCCACCGTCTCATCATCTATGTCAGTCAGCACCTTAGACTATATACCTGGACTGGTTCACAGGCCTCATAACTGTACTGCCTGTCTATTGTCCCTCACCCCCAAACAGTATCCCTTTAACCCCTTCCTAACCTCTCATCTGCTCATGCAATGCACTCGCATAGACACTATGGCCTCCCACAAGCAGTGGGATGCTGAAAATCCTTCATATGCTTTCCAGAACACTGCCCAATCTCTATCTGCCACTGGATCCTGGAGCACAGCCCCTGGAAAGTAAATGATATGGGTGGTTTGTCTATCTGTGAACCTTTGACGCCTGCATAGAACTGTGAAACTCTAGGTCATTTTTGAAAATGTTTATTGAATTAATGTCATAAAATAGCTGAAAACTGAATGTCACAGTTAAAAACCTTGACCTTGGTAACAGGCACATTAGAGCTTCATCCTCAAATCTGACACTTGCTAACTCTGTGACCTTGGACAAGCTACTGAATTTGTCTAAGTCCTGGTTTCCTCTGTGGTGGAATGCAGTTGTTGTCCATTTCACAGAAGAATTAAGTGGATGGTGCATTCAAAGTATTTCTTGCATAGTGCCTGTGCATGGCACACACCCAAACAATGGCAGCTCAAGCAAGCAGCATCCAGTGTACATCACCAGTAAGAAGGCTGATTATGGTGATAATTGGACGACTTTGTTGGGACTCCTGGAGCCGACTTGCCTATCAAACTCAGCCCCCTAACGTGTGAGCCCCCCAGCAGGATCCACAAGGCCTGTTTCTAGGAAAGCCACTGAGCATATGCTCTGAGACAGCTTTAAATGAGCACAAAGCATTCAGCAGCCTGCACATATTCGCCAAGACCATTCTCACCCAAGGAAAGCAGAGTAAACCACAGTCACCACCATCTCCTGCTCTCCTAGTAGAGATGATTGTGGACTTGGCCAAAACAGAGAGTAGTCATTTCAGGTCTACTGCAGTAGGCTGTGCTTTGCCTTCTGGGTCAGCCAGCATTCCAGAGATAACAACAATGAAGGCAGACTTGAACATGGTGAGGCTAGTTCTTGCTGAGGGCCGACTGCCAGCCTGACCTGGACTAAAAACCCATCAGTGGTCACCAAAGAGGCCTTCTGGCACACGTACACACTGCTCCTGGCAATCCACAGGCTCCTCTCCAGGGACAAGCAGTGTTCAGCTGATCAGAGCACAAATAAATATTTGTCCAAAGTCCCGTGCCCTGCTGTGTGCTAACACTCATAATTCCAGCCTATTAAAGAGGGGCATCTTCTAATAGAAAGAAATACAAGCAGAAATGCAGGACATTGTAGTTATTCTTCTGAGAGTTAAAAGCTAAAAAAATGATTCCTTTTTATAAGTAACTAGCAAAATAATATGTGAACAACACAAGAATGTATACGTACACACGAGTGTGTGCACGAGTGTGTGCATGAGTGTGTGCATGCACGCAAGTGTGTGCATGCATATGTGTATGTGTGCCTGTGACCCAGAAAAAGAATGAAAGAGGAAGGGATTCCTCTGCAGCCAAAAATTCTTAATTGATTATCTAACATGGCATGTTGGCTCAGGTAATTTAGGAAATTGAAATTATATGTTTGTACAGAGATAATCTATGCTTAAAAATATCTGGCATGGTAGGAGGAACACTGATGAACAGTTTCAAAACTTGCTGCATGCAGGCTTAATATGGGGCTAATTCAGAATTACAGAGCTGGAGAGTTCTGGGATTCAACATAAAATGCCCCAGTTCACTGAGCACTGTGGCAATGGAGAAAACACACATAAAAATTCTGATAAGAATGGAATGTGAAGCAAAAGCACAATTTCCTCCCAATCTGGAATATCAGCAGGATTTGCGCTTGTTGTTTGTGGTTTTCTGGGGTAGATGGTACATTACAGTGGAACATCAGCACTAATGCTACATGGCAGCTCCTCGGAATACCATCTGCTTCCCCGGGAACTGTTAATATAGTTGTAATTATCTACTTCTAAGCACTTTATTGGGAATATCATTTGCAAATTAATCAACTACAGACCGGTAAAACAAATGACATGCTTGCCTGAAAACAACAGCATTAGTTCACATTATTTTACCAAGAATTCTGGAGAGACTGAGAGTGTGGAGGGGGCAGTACACAAGTTTTTCAACTTTTGCCCCGTGTGTAAAAGTTGAGTGCAGACAATTACAGAATTACCTTTTTTCAAAAGAGGTCTTTGGAGGATTTAGGCAAAAGAGAGAAGGAAGATAACATAAAAGCCTGGCTGATGGGAAATAGCACCATATGAGAGGTGAGAATGTTTATGATGGACCCTGACTGACAGCAACACAATGGCAAAGACAAAGATTCCATCACTCCCACCTTGACTAGAGCTATCTCCCCATTCTTGTCCTCCAAACCTTCTGACTATCTGCAGTGTAGTGTGGCCCTCTCACAAAGGCCATTTCTATCTGCCATGGGACAATCAGGAGTGCTGGGAGGAGAGAGGGATGGTATCTGAACACTAATCTTTAATCCTCCTACTGTCATGAAAATGCTCACACTAAAAAAAAAAAAAAATGGTAACACTATGAAAGCAGAAAAGCCAGAAATCCCAGGAGTCAGAGGGAAAAAAATAAAGTCCCTAAAAGGCAGCCATTCCCCACAGTGAATCGGGGTGCTCAGGATTTGTACCCACAAAAAATCACAGCCCTTAGCTCTTTCTAACCAACAGAATGGCTCTGAATTGTGAGACTTCAAGGCTGGGGTTCAGTCCAGAGGTCCAGTGGGGGGGATTCAAGAATCCTAAGTGCACCTTCTGCTAACAGTAAATTGAGAATAAGAGGAGAAGAAAATCTCCTCCCTAGGAGCCAAGGCTAGGGAGAAAGGGGAACAGTTTCCCCAGGATGTGCCCAACCTCTGTATAAACAAATGGCTTGATATCCTCCCATAGTCTAGCTGATATCTCATGCATGCATCTCCAGCACATATGCTATGCAGCTGAAGCATCAGAGAGGCACAGCAGAGAGCTGGGCCTGTGCATTCTGAAGGAATGGGGGCTGTAGAGCAGGATGCCTCTATTTGATGAGGTTAGGACCAAAAGGAATTCCCATGACTGAAATAGTGATGTGTGCGCCCTGTTAAGTCACTTCAAGAAGAATTTACTGGGGTCCTTCTTGAAAGAAGGAAAAATATGTATTTGTCAGCAGTCAATCCTGAATCTTTGCTAATAATTTCATTCTTGATCTCTTGATCACACCATCATCTAGAATGTTCCACACTTTCACAGAAGTGGACCCCAAGAGATGGTACAAGAGAATATGCGAAGGGAGAAACAACCAAGATTGGCAACTGATTTGAAATGGTGGATAAATTCCCCCAATTTTAGGTACTATGTGTTCTCCTAATGTTTCTACAACAAATGTACAACAGTATATAAAATGCTGTTCAAATTGTTAACTGTTCAAATAAATGATATTCAGAAAGAAAGGTGTCAGTTATTCCTCTAAATCTTTAACACTGAGTGTCTGGAATAGTAAGTCTGCCATTTTTACAAACTTAGAAAATCAAGAGAAGCAAGATTTTCAGAGCAAGGAATAGAGAGAAGAGTGATACATTTATCCAGAGACTGTTAACTTTGAAATTCTGGTAGGACTTATAACAGCAACTGGCAAGTAACAAGTGCTCAGTAAATGTTTGTCAAAGGAATAGAAAAAATAGCATAGATTCTCTGCTTGGAGAATTTAGGAACACCAGACAAAATAGCTGAGCCCACACTCTTAACTAAGCCTGGTACACATAAGGCTAAATGGATAGTTGTCACAGAAAAAGGAGATTCCATGATAGCTTGAGAAACCCTAAACACAACCATGCACACAATTTCCTACAAACATGTGTGGAACAGAGAGAGTGGCAGGTGGATGAACAGTGACCCAAGGAGGCAGCCAAACAGGAAAGAAAATGTTGGCTCCTGTCATCTATTCCAGGTAGGAAGAAGGACTGCACCAAACCACATGGGTCCCCAAGCAGACTGTTTGTTGCTTTTTCAAAAAGACAGTAAAATACTGGCACAACTGGATGGGGAAGGATAGAATCGGATTTTTAGTGGTGAACTTAGTGTAATGTCTGGGTTGATTTCCAATAATGCATACCTGAGACTTCTGTATGTCATAAAGCAATGTTACCCAAAGTCCATGGAAACACTTTTACAAAAAGATTTATGCCCTCCCTTATCCAGAATAGCATCAGTCACAAAAACCAAGACATGGAGCCCACCTAAATGCCCGTCAACAGACAAGTTGGCTAAAGAAACTCAGCAGAACACTACTTGGCTATTTAAAAAGATGAAATAATGCATTTGGGGACAAAGTAGCTAGATCTTAAGGTGATTATATAGTGAAATAAGTCAGAAAGTGACAGAGGATGGTTTCGCCTGATCAAGGAATATAAGTACCCCCCCCAAAAAAAAAAACTGGCAAAACACAACAAAAATAACTCTCAGCCTCCATCAACATGGAGATGCTGCCAACAATGAGGAAGTAGATAGAAAGGAATGGTCACAATGGACTACAGTTTTGGTGGAGACCAAGTGAGGCAACTATGGAGATGTAGGGTTGTGTGCCCAAAAGTAGTTGTGTAAATGACTGGCAAGACAATAGGTTAAGGACAAAAAAAAAAAAATCATGTCACCTCAAAGAATTTTTGTTTGGAAAAAATAAACATTTCCAGAAGGTTCTTAGTTAAATATTTAACGAAATTTTGTTAATTAAATAATTTTGTTAGTTAAATATTTGTTCAGAAGAGTGGTTGAGAACTGCGGACAGGCAGGATGCAGGAGGTAGCTTCTCCCTTCTCCTTCCCTAACTTCTCCCTAATATCCTGATAGCTCAGCCCTGGTCTAAGCCACCACATCCCATTCAGCAACCCAGCTGGCCATGCCCAGCCTCCCCAGTATGCAGTTCGGAAAATGCCATCATTATTTGGTGTAGCTCCTGAGAGGGTTAGCATAACCTGGCCTTCCTCTCATCACATCTTAGTCTTCGCCCAGATTGGAGTTCTGATGATTCAATATTGGCTTGCTCTCGCCCCCAGTGAAACTGGTCTCTTTCAAGATTAGTGTCCCCATGACCAGTCCTGCCTCCCAACTGGCTCCTGCTTTGGCTGAGATGGAAACACAAGTGGTTGGTCCTTTTCAAGTGTTACCATCAAGTCCAAGATGAGAAACACATAGTCCTCTTCCAATTCAAGCAATATTAGTAAAAAATAAGTAAACAAAACTTAAAAAATAAAATAATGTTAGTTAGAACCAAGAGAAGAGTACTTCTTTCTCCCTTATGATACAAATCTTCAGCTGATGCAGAAGTAAAAATGGCTAGAAGGTGAGCACAGAGTGTAAGTAGTATCAGGCCGATATCCTGTAGCTATTCCAGGGACCCCTTGCAAAAGGAGCCAAGGAAAGTATTAAACTTTCCTTCAAGTGCCAGAACATTGCTGGAGACAGTCACACCTGGTCCAGTGTGCCCAGAAGTCTAGTTCAGTGCCAGCAAACATCCAGCATCCCTCTCCAGCACTGGGAGCAGCTGTCACACTGATGCCTGCAGAATGTGTGTTGCGCCACAGTGTCTCACAAACAACAGTAACCAGGTTATCTGCCCCATCACACTGAGTTCAGGCTACCCCCAAATTATACAAGGATGGAGCCATTTTTCTGTCACCACCTGCACTGATGCCTCCACCCCTGAGAGTCACCATCAAGATAGAGTCTCAGGGCAAGGGTCCTACACCTTAACAATCAACAAATCAGTGTGTTGTCTCTTTGATCCCTTTCACTCTTATCTCCCTTCACTAATGGCCAGACTCCAGAGGCTCATCTCTCTCTCTCCCAGATGGGTGCTCTTGACACTGGTAGGGACGTGGGGGAAGGGGTGATATTGGATACTTGCACCTGGAAGTTGCTATAGCAAGTCATTCAGACCCAGGAGTCAATAAGAAGGCCAGTATCAATCTCTGGGGCTCACACCTACAGCCTCCATCCCTCCTTTTCAGAGGACCCTGAGAGGGGTCCTTTGTGGTCAAACATCCTCTACAGGGTCCCGTAAGGGGAAGTGATTTCTCTCTTTGGATCAATTTTCAACACGAGGTTTGAAAATTTCACTCCTTGAAAGTAAGTCTCCTTGCTTCACAATTCCTTTATACAACCCCAAAAACTACTATGAGAAATAGCAGGTCCTACCCAAGTAGGGAAAAAAATATGGATGCCTCAAATATTTACCTAAAAAGGGTCATTTTTTAAAAATTCAACAAACAAAATAAATACTAATTTCTTCTTTTAAGAGGAATTATTTAGAGGGTAGTAATTACAAAATATAGAAGTGAGAAAGAACAGAAGTCGTTGGCTTAGAGAAAAAGAAAAAAAGATGAAATGCTTCCCCCAAGAACACTGAGCTTAGGCTTGAATGACATGTCTATTATTTTTTGTTAGCGTTGTATTTCATATGCTATTATTAACTAATTTATGAAAATTTAGTATGTGCCAGGGACTGTGCATTTTAAAATCACCCATTCATTCACTTTCTATCATTTTTACAGCAAATCTATAGGCAGGATGGTATTATCTGCTTTTCATCTAAGGTCACAAAATGAGAGATGGTAGAAGTAGGATTTTATCCAGGGCTTCTGATTCCAAAACCTAATTCCAAAATCACTGGGCCAAATCATCTTCCAAACAAGAATAATAAAACTTCATATAAATAAAACATAATACTAGTTCTTGACAAGCAAACACAGAGGAGATATTTGCATGTGACATAAAAGCACAGAGGAAATGCATAAAGTGGTAAGTTTTGAAGAGCAATGGAACAGTGGTAATTAAATTAGCTACTTGAAATGATTGGTTTGTTGCAATAACAGTAAGACCTTTCTTTGCTCAAAGTTCACCATCCTGTCCAGCAGGGAAATAAAAGTGTTCTAGAAACATCCCAGATGCGACAGCATTTGGAACGTTTGCATTAATTTTAGCAAATCCCCATGTTCTGAACATCTGCCTCGCTGAGGGAAACCCAGTGATAAAACAGGGAGAGGTAAAGGATATGAGAAAAGGGTATAATTGAGAGACCATCTCCAAGGACAAAGGGTAGCAATGGAACTTTTGACTCTGAACTTCAGTCAAAAAGCAAAAGCAAATGTGAAAATGTGCTTTCAGTTGGCAAGAGAATAAATCTCCTCCACCCATACTAGGCATGGAAAGTGAGCTCATCAGCACAGAGTGGAAACTCCTTCAGAATCCAGTCTCTCCATCAGCTTCCCCAGTCTCTTCACCATGTGTTACACTCAGAGATAAGTAACATGAGGTAGTTCACTAAGTGGGTTCAAAATCAGACTGCTTAGCTTGGCATTTTACCTTACTAGATACATCCCCTGTATTCATTTTTTCATCCCTTAATGGAATGTATAAAACCTATCTTATGGCATTGTTGGAAGAATTTGATGAATACACAAAGTGATTGGAATTTTGTCTAGAGAATGGCAAATGCTACATGTAAAAGCTTGTTATTACTATTATCAGATATTCAAGTGATTAACTGGATTCTTCCCTGCATACTCTCTAACAGACTCAAGCAGCATCCAAGTTTCCAACAGAAATTCTTGAAAATTCCAAGGTTAAGTTGTAGCATCTTCTTTAAAAGGTCCTTGGGAAATGGCAAAAGTCCAATTAGATTTGTCCTCAGAAACAAAAATTGATTTTCTTTTTTCAATAATTCTATTAATTGAATCTTCTCCCACAGTCCAACCAAAGGCCACAACTTTGAAGAACAAATTTCTATCTATCCCACTTAAAGGTACCGACACCCCCTTCCTAGCAGGAACAGCTTTTACTTTTACTACGGCATTAAATTTGCTACTATAGCAACAAATTTGCTACTAATACATCACTCCTAAATAATCAAAATAATGTAAATGCAAACTATTACATAAAATTAGCAAAAAAATTAAAAGTAATAGAGTCTAATGCTGGTGAGTAGGAATTAAGCACAGAAATTCAAACACACACTTTGGGCAATAGGCTAAAATGTCTTTGCCCTTTTGAAAACCATTGACAATATGCTGCAAAACTATAAAAATGCTTATTTGTATCCCTGTGAATTTCTACCAAGGAAACAATTGAAAAGATAAAAGCTATAGGCACAAAGACTTTCACAGCAGGGTTATTTGTAGTAAAGTAAGTTATGTAAAGTAAATGTAAATGTAAAATAAACATGCATACTATGAACTATTTTATTTCTCTCAATTTTAAGATAACTTTCTGGTAAATTTTCAACATTTCTAAAATTAGGTTACATCTAACATTCAATGTATACATTTAAAGCAGTAATATTTCTTTTCTTCTTTGAAAAGCTGCTATGAAAGCAGTGGTGTATCTTAAAACCAAGCATCTTATGATCAAGAAAATGCAGTGGTATATAGTCATTAAAATAGTAACTGTAGAGGTTATGTAAAAACATGAAAATATAGACTACGATAACATTAAATTTTGCATGATGAGAGGCTAGAGAAGGAAAAAAAATGTTGGTGAATGCTATTTGATTTACAAGTAATATTTTCTTCCTTTCACTCAGTGTTCCATTAATGTTACTGAGATATTATGTATGTGCTAACATTTCTTTTTTGTTTCATTTGTTATCTTTTTTTTTAAAGCCTTCTTGGAGATTTGCTTCACATGAAATCCTGAACAGATATATCATAAACAAGATGGGGGTGAAACATTACCTAAATAGCCTGTTTACCATAGTAACAGAAACCGGAACTGTCCATCCTTCTCCTAACATACAAGTAGGGGCTGTGTCAGGGCAGGGATGGAAAGAGAGTATCCATGTGATAGCTTAGCATATCTACCCCAGAAAACTACTTGTCAGCAGTTCGATTGCATACAACTACCACATCGGCAAGGAGTGCTGAGTCCCTTAACAGGGAGGAGAATGATGAACAGGTAGATATTCAAAAAATAAGAAAGCTATCAGAAAGTTGACCTGGAGATGAAGAAAGGAGAGCCCTGGATGGAGAAATAAATTGAGAAAAGAGAAACTGTATTAGAGCATCATCAAAGAAGTCTTATAGATTCTCAAGATATTTTTCAAAGGAATAAGTAAAGTAAGTGAAGGGATGACTCAGATATGCTTATGCAAACATCATGCTTGGCCCATCATAGGTTCTCAGTAATTGACTCAATCCCTTGTTCACTCAATCTCCACAAACATTTAGTAACCATTTGTTACATGGCAGGCAATTTTCTACACAAGGAAGATAAAGCATTGAACAAAACAGATATAACCTAAGCTCCAAAGAGGAGTACATTCTGTTGGAGGGTGGGGTAAGGCGGAAGGGTGGGTAGAATGAACGACTATAATAAACAAGTTAAAACATTAGATGATGACATGTTCTATGGAAGAAATGCAAGAATGAAGTGGGTCATGCTCAAAGGTAAGAAGAAAGTTGCAACTTTAAACAGAGTCTCAGAGAAGATCTCACTGGAAGGGTGACAACTAAGGAAAGACATGGAGGAACTACAAGAGTAAGTCAGGTGGATATCTGAAGAAAGGGGCAGAAACAGCATGTGCAGACCCTGGGGTGGACATGTGGAATGCATGTTCAAAGATCAACAAAATCAGAGAGGGAGTGGAGAAGCTAGGGCCTCAGAAAACATGGTAAGACTAAAACCTCTACTCTAAGGAAAATGGGGAGCCACTGACAAGATTTGAGTAGAAGGGTGAGGTGATCTAGCTTTATAGGATCTGCTGCTGTGTTAAGAGAATTGCCCATAGAAGCCAATTTGAAGCTAGTTAATAATCCAACTAAAAGACTTGGGCTAAGGTGATAATTGAAAAATGCTAGATGGATTGGATTCTGTTCTTGAAGATGGAACCAACAAGATTTGCAAATAGAGACCAGATGTGGCATATGAGAAGGGTCAAGGGCAGTGCTAGTCTTTTGGGACCAAACATTAGCATGCACTTGAGAAAGGCTGTGGCAGGAGAAGGTTTGAATGGAGAAGATCAAGAATCCACTTGAGAACATAAGATGTTTGCAAAAATGATTAAAGATGTAAGCAGAGTTGTCCCAACAGACAAGTGTTTAGGTTGAATGGCTATTTGAAAAAATAGTCAAAAGAATAGGAAAATGAAAATTGAGAACAGGACATAGGCAATACAAAAGAGAAAATAACAGCAAGAATATTTAAAATAGAGGACGGTGACAGCCAACAAAACAGGAGGGAGGGGGTAAGGACTGGGGTACAGGTTGTCAGGGGTTCAGCTCCCATGGGTTGGGCTCATTTCCTTCCTCCCAAGCCCACATAGCCCCTCCAATAAAGTGAGAGTGTGTGCCCCCCATCTCCAGTCATGTTACACAGCAAACACCAGTGACATGATGATTTCCCACACGTGTATCTAAAATGTGCTCATCCCAGCCAGGCTGTAGGATCGTGGGAAACTGGAAATCAGGCAGCGGGGCAGAGGTACCCAACGTACAGCCTGCTGTCAGCTCAGCTGCTAGCCCGTAAATAGGTATTTTCCTGGGTCTTTCCTCTGCACTCCTGGCCTCAGCCTCGTCACTATCAGTGAGTGAAAATCTGGCCAGCAGAGGCAGGAAATCTGTACCTGGAAGGGCATGGCAGGAGGGGCACCTCATTCGGTCGCTTTGCCCGTTCTCGCTTTCCGAGTTATTAGGACAAGCTGATTGAAAGCAAAGAATTGGCTCCCCTGGGAAAATTTGCTAGTGGGCAAGTTCCCTCCCAGACTTGCCTTTGAGGCAGAGTTCTTTGGTTGTGAGAGCTGAAGTCACCCCCAGAAATCCTGGGGGCAGCACTGTCATTTGCTGTGTCATCTTGGGCAAGTCACACAACTTCTCTGTGCTCGGCAGCCTCATTTGGAAAAATAAAGATAATTAGCTGTTGCCTGCCAGAAGGCAGGATGCTGGGCCAGATGATCCAGCTTGGGCCCTTCAGCTCCAAGGCCTGTGACTATGTGATGGTTATAGGCAGTGAAATGCACAAGGGCAGGAGTTTAGAGATGTGTGTAGGGAACAGATGTGCTGGGTCACCCTCCCACACCTTCTCAGAGTGGCACTTCTTATGGGATCTGCAGCAAAAAGAAAAAAGAACCTCTGTTTGGCTCTTTCTTCTGTGTGGGGGAGTGGAACATGAAGCAGCAGGAAAACCTGCTCTGCATTCAGCCAGAACTGGGTTGAAATTCTTGGTTCCAACGCTTCTAGAAATATAATCTTAGACAAATTAGTTAACTTTTTTATGTCTCCCTGGGCTCATCTATAAAATGGATATAGAATGACACAAAGAAATTCAGGCTGCTGGGAAGATTCAATAAGATGATAAATGTAAAACACCAACTCTATCAGTCATGGTGTAGTCACAAAGACAGAGATCACTTTAGGTACTTAAGTGGGGGGTGGGGGAACTTAATACTGAAGGTTGGTTACTATGGTGATGGGAGAACACCCAGTATCTCCTCACCCCCAACCTCAGCTCAGGCTCCAGATCTCCAAACCCCAGCTAAATATTCCAGGATTCTCTAGAACTAAGAGAGGAAAGTGGACATAAATTAAAAAAATTGAAAACAGATTCAAAGAGGACAGAAATATAAAATGGAAGGAGAGGCAGGTGAATAATGTCAAAGCTTGTCTGGTTGAGAAAGATGCCTTTTCCTTGTCTCCTAGTTTCTATAGGGGAAAGATCACCCTAGAAACAGCTGTCTTACCTACCCCGTTATAGTGGATGAGGGGACAGCAGGAAGGAGAGACAGGTGAATATGGAAGGAGAGGCAGGTGAATAATGTCAAAGGTTGTCTGGTTGAGAAAGACGCCTTTTCTTTGTCTCCTAGTTTCTATAGGGGAAAGATCACCCTAGAAACAGCTGTCTTACCTACCCCATTATAGTGGATGAGGGGACAGCCATTTGCTCAAATTTAGGAAAACTGTGTGCTCAGCTCAACTCAACTCCATCCTTCTGCTTCGGTATGAGCTGCCCTCAGGTGTCTGGCCTATCTGGTTAGTCCAACAAGTACCAGTGGGATAGAGAAAGGTGTTGTGGCAGTTTGATGAATGAAGTTTCCACACCCTGGGTGATAGTGAAGCACCATCTGCCTCTATTGAACAAGTTGAGTATCGCCTCCAGAGAATATAGAGGTGAGATCTGAACTCCACTTTGACTCCTTTATTTCTCAGTTGTTCAAAAGCCAAGAAGATCACGAAGAGAAGCCCCCAACAAGAAAGGTGAGCCCTGGTCTTTGATCTAAGCTGCCTAGCTGCACCTATCACAATTAAGGTGAATTATCATTGACTAGTTAAGGTTGGAATTGATGGTGTATGAAAAGTAGGTATTAATCACCAAAGTTCACCTCTGTCTGCCAGTTAACTTATGGCCCCACATCTATTGCTGTCAGGGCCCCCAAGAGAATATGTTTAAAATTCAGATACCCAGATTTCAACCCCTAGGGTTCTGAGTCAGTAACTGTATCCTTTACCAACACCCAAGGGGTTATCACTTTTGGGGAGAGCAGAATAATCACTGGTGGTTGTCAAACTTGCCAGAGCAGTGGAAGAACATGAAAGGTTTCATCAAATGCTTATTACCAGGTATTTCCAGAAAGCCAAAACTTGTTTGTTAGAGGATGTGTACCTGATGTGTACCTGACGTGTACCTGAACTTCGGAAACCTTCTAAGTGATTCTAATGTATAGCCTGGGTGGGGTGAGATACATTGGTCTAGCCCCTCAAAATATATCTTTCTCTAAAGCACATGTTGTTGATGATGGCAAGAAAGGGCTCCTATTCGCTGGTCTCTGCGCTCCCTATTTCTCTGCAGTGAACAGCCAAACTCAAGGCTTTTTTGGAAATGCAGACTAGAATCCCAGAGTTCCAGTAGCAGCATCAAGGTGCAGTACCTTTCCATAGCAGCCCAGCTCCTCAGCCCACCTTGCACCATTGTGGTTCTCAAATGAAGTGCAATTTACATCTCTTTAACCAGATGTATTGGTGTTATTACCATTGCAATCCTATTGATTGCAGAGCTGCTCTTAGCAACACGTTCCAATTTTATCATCTTTAGTCATTCTTGCATGACTCCATATGTATAAACAAGCCCTGGTATTTAAACTAACACACATTCTGAGGTGAGGAGGATCATCTTCAAATCTCTAACCTGCTTGTAAAATAAACACTAAAGGATAAACACCTTTCAGGGATGCTTCTCTTTATCCTCTAGATTTCCCTTCCTGGTAGAAGCATGGATAGAATAAGGATCTGAGACCAAGTTTAATAGAAATGAACTCCCATTCCCTATGGAGGGCTTCATTTTCAAGATAAAGGAAGCAAGGATAAGTGATATAACTGTATTCACCTAAGGTCACCAATGGTGGGTTCCTGTTAGAACAGAACACATCTCCTTACTCCCAGTTCCCTTGTCCCCTACAATGCCTTCCTGTGTCCCAAGGCTTTGTCTCTAGCTTAAGCCAGGGCGGGCACCCACAGAAGGGAGGAAATCTGGGAACAGGGGTTGGGTTCTAGGGTATAACGACTCTGGACAAGATGAAAAGAATAAGGAGAGCTTGATGCAGATGTTAGAAAAGTTCAAGAAGTGGAAGAAAGCAAAGAGGGTGACTGGCATCTTGCTCTCTTGAGACAAATGTGCTTAGACTGGATAAGGAGAACTGCCAATTCTTCGTATTAAACAAATTGGCTCAGCATGAATGTTAAGATATACCCATGTTGGGGAGGAGGGTGGGTATAGGGGGTGTACTTCCTGGGAAGAGGCAATGGGATGGAGTGAGGAACCAGAAATGTCATGAATTTATAGAAAGTGAAAAAGATTTTGTTAGACAAAGGATAGTGTTTCTGCAACTTTATAATCAGAGAGTTCTCATCAGAGATAGAAAAGGAAAAATAGTGAGTTAGCTAAAACACGATGTAGGGTGAACAGTTGTAAGAATAAAGGGTTCTACAGAGCTTCCAAAAGAAAGCCCAGAGTCTATATCTTAACTCTCACATCGCTCTATGATTCATCCCCTACCTGTCTTCTTTATCTTGGTCTTGTGCTCCAAAATCAAACTCCTCTCTAGAGCTGTGGCCTATACCACTAACTTGAAGCAGAAGAACTGATCTGGAGTGAAGCCTCTATATTAGAATCCTGGTTCCACCATTCAGTCATCTGGTGACCCCAGTTGCCAGCTTTACTTCCCTGTACTTCTTGGGATCTATAAACTCCACAAAAAATTCCACACTATTCCGAGCCCTGTTAGTTAATACTCAAACACAAAAATGTCTCTTTCCTGAGGTTCCCAGAGGATTCACCAAGACCCTCAAAGAGGCTCATCCCAAGGGACTCAATCCCAGAATACTGGGAAGAAGGGTTTACATCTGGGGACTTGATTCTGGCTTCAGAGGCCTCTGCAGAGGTAACTGTAATCCTCTCCAAATTAGCTGTCAAGCAGCAGTTTGTAGGGGAGGTCAAATGCCTATTTTCAGAAACCTGCCCTCAGCAAAAGATAATATTTCCTTATGGGAGCACAAAGGATGAGGGTGCCCTAAACATTATTTGGGTATTTGGGGCATGCACTTTCTACTTTTTATTTTTTATTTTTTGCCAACTCAAAATCCAGTTCTTTTCTTGTCAAATATAATACTGTCAGAGTGAAACTGACAAGACATACAATAAAGTTGAGGAAGAGAAACACAAAGACCTAGATAGTAACCTATTTATTTTCCAGAAGAAAAAAAGTAACCACTATTCTAGCAAAGAAAATAGCCCTGTATTTGGCCATTTTTTTCTCCTGTTTTCCCCACAATTTAAGAGAAGAACTTTTCAAATTCATACAAAATGGGAGATACTGTCTGCTTTTCTGGGGCTGCCTTCAGCTACATAACATTTCAGGTCACCACCAAACACTTTTTTGAAATATGTCTCAATCTATCTTCCAATGTGACAATGAAATGACCAGCCAGTTCAGCATGTGACATGACTGAATTAGGCTGTGGGAGGAGAATCACTGAAAATACTGGCACAGAAACACACCTGATTATCTGTATAAGGGAAGTGAGGCTCAGCAACATCTCAGCCAGCATAACTGTTGATGTAGACCTGGGTTTGCCTAAACTCCTTTGTCACCATTTCACCAGCCCCCTCCCCTTTTTGTGATTCCATTAGTTACATATACTGCCCAACTCCCTTTGGACTGGCAGGGAACATCTTGGAATGTCTTCAGACCAAAGTTATATAGGAGTACTTGACCTTTTTAAGAAACACTGATCAAATTTGCCTTGAACATTTCACTATATCACAGGAACAATCATAAGTGGTGTATAAAAATTCAGCAGCTGCTAGAATCAATAAGCTGTCCATCCAGAAAACACACACACAATACATAGATCTATGTAATACACTTTTTTTTAGAACCTTCACAGAGACTAACTGCTAAGTAGAAGAGGGCTGGTCTCAGGCTAACACAAAGAAGCTGGCTTTCAGCATGGACTGATTGGGGACTACCCAGAGCATCAAATGAAATTCCTACCAGGAGCACCATCTTTTTTACTGTAGGGCACTCTTTCTAAAAGGATTCTGTTAAAATGCAAATATTTTATCTAGAAGGGATAACATACTGGGTAATTAGTAGCTGCTAACATATTTGCATGGATATGTTTATTGATTTAGCAGGTGGAAAGCAAATCTTCAAGGAATGGGGTTAAGGACAGGTAAGCGTGATGAAGAGCTGGACTGAGAGGAACCCAGAACAGGCAGAAGTTGACTGAGAATGTCCAGAGATGGAAGGAAAAAACACAATAGATGACCAGGGCTGCCTTGGGGTCCAGGAGCCAGGAGTCTTGCCTGACTGTTTCTCATGCCCCCCTTCTTCTTGAGGAAAGCATCTCCAAGATATATTTGTGTAGATATAGCCCCCAAAATCTTATTGGTGACCAGGGACAGTGGCATGTGCCTTTAATTGCAGCCTACCAAGCACAAGGTCGAGGCTAGGAATCGCTTGAGTCTGAGGATTCGAGACCCACCCGGTGGGTTTGAGACCCACCTGGGGCAACATAGCAAGACTTAGTCTAAAAAAATAGCTGGGTGTGGTGGCGCATGCCCATAATCCTAGCTACCTGGAAGGCTGAGGCTTGGGATAGCTTGAGCTCATTGTACCCCGGGCAACGTGAGCCTGTGGTTCCCTGGGCAACAAAGCAAGACTTAGTCTCAAAAAAAAAAAAAGTCTTATTGGAAGACATTCACAAATTCTCCAATAAATTGGGATATTTCTCCTGTAACTCAAAACCAAGAAGCAAGTATATTCTAACAAGTCACCAACAACCAAACAAGTTTGATGTGTTGTTAGCCTGTTCATGCACCTATACAAAGCACAATGTATTATCCTCTTCTCTCTCCTTCTTGCTCCCCATCTCCCTTTCTCCCTTCCTTCTCCTAGTCTTCCTTCTCTCCCTTTCTCTCCCCCGCATCTCTTTCTCTCTGTATATAGTCTTTCTCTTCTCCCTCCCTTTTCTCTCCTCTCAATATTGGATTCCAAAGAAACTTAAGACATTGTCTCAACAAAGCTGAAACTATGCTGGAGAAACACATAGATGGAGAATCCCCTATACATGCCAACTCAAGAGGCTCTGAGTGCTGGAGATTCCTTCAATGAGGGAATCTGAGGACACAGGCACACATACATACACACTGAGGACACACACTCACACACATACACACATACCAGATTTGGCAAAGCCTCCCATTTGAAGACATTCCAAATATTTCTCTCACCAGAATGATGCTAGCTCATTGTCAATGAGATTTTCTATAAATTTACTTCAATGGTCACACAGGTTAAAAAAAAAAATTAATAGCCTAAGACGTTGGGCTAAAGACCAAAAAGTTAAAGCGCTTACAAGGCAAATAATTTGAAGAGGCAGGATAAAATCAAAAACAGAATTTAAATGGTCCCATCCTAAGAATTTATAAAAGACCAAGTCCTGACCTATGACAGAAATGAGAACTTTATTGGGCACGTAATTCAGAAAAGCAGGAAAGGCTGATACACAGAACACAATGAATGTCAGGTTAAGGATTTAAATCTCAGTCTGACAGGGTCGGGAAAACCAATACAATAACGCCAGGGAGAAGGAGAGAAGGAAAGACGTGCTGTGCAAACCTAGCATGGCTGAGAACTTTGACTGCATAATTAGCCCGTGTTGTAATTAAGAATCTAGAGAGCCTATTGAAATGGAAGCACAATGGGCAGATTTGGATTTTGCTGCATTGAGCCAGAATATTTAACTCAGTGAGAGTTTCCCCCTTTTTGGCTGGCTACTTTGCTAGCTGACAGTCAGCAAGACTTATAAACATGTTTGCGCTACCTGTTTTATAACAGTTGTGACTGACAGAAGGGAAACATTTTAAAAATCCTTCGAAGGTGATTTTGCCTTTGGGTTTTCTATTTAGCTTCAAGAAAATGCTTTTAGGGTCTATGATTTCACTCTCCGATCATAGGCAACTAAGTTCATTATAGGCATGAGGTCAAGGCTGAACTGAGCACTAAGCCAATGATAAACAGGCAATACAGGCTTGTTTTATTTATAGAGACTTGTGATATCAAATTAGACAAAAAGGAGGAGAGAGAATGTAACTTCATTTAGAACAAGTGTCTCTGGAAAGTATCTACTACCAGTTTTCTAAAGATATAAGACAATGTCATGGGCTCTGCCTTTACCTTTAAAAAAAATCAGAGGCAGAAAGTAGAAGCTGTGGTTTCGTGTTAATTCAAAGAAAGTAAGGTAATCTGAGGAATGTAAGTAAGGTAATCTGAGGAAAGCCAGGCATTCTGTTCATTGCCACTGTACTTTCCAATAA
The DNA here is from genome assembly GCA_004024945.1 of Uropsilus gracilis. Taxonomy (NCBI): domain Eukaryota; kingdom Metazoa; phylum Chordata; class Mammalia; order Eulipotyphla; family Talpidae; genus Uropsilus; species Uropsilus gracilis. The sequence continues at coordinate 22,374 of PVHY01005159.1, read as the reverse complement.
GGAGGAGTCACTGACTCAACTTGCCATATTAATTGGGGAAAATGAAACAAAGGAAGAAGGATCCCCCTGCTTTTTTAAGAACAGGCCTTTATTACTGCTCTTTGCTACAGAAAACAAATCATCCAGTGCTAGAGGAATAATGGAAAATTCAAGCCTCCACAAAAGTCCCACAACACAAATTCATGTGTTCTGGGGTTTATGCTATGCTAGTTTAAGGAGGAATTTTTAAAGCAATAGAAGAGCCTGGTAATTCCATTACACTCCAGGAGCTATCAAGAAAAACTCCACTAGCCACTTGACACCCAGCGAAGTATCCTAAATAAAAAGAAAAGATGTCAGAGAAACATCCACATTTGGGTCCAGAATCCTTAATCCAGGGGAGAAACACATTGGTGAATCTGACATTTATAAGAATCAAGAAAGGAAACCTTCAGTACAAATGTGGTTGAGCAGAAGCTCTTGGGCCCTTAATATAGTTTATCTTTCACATAAAGGTATCTTGAAAACCTTTACACAAGTCCTTTATGAGGGAATAATTTCTGAGCTAGGGCAGACAATAGCTTTTCAAATCCATTCTCAGTTTAGAAAGCATTTGTAAGGAGGATTTTTTTCCCAGCCACCACATGAGAAGTGTGTGATGTCCTTGGAAATCTCTGTAATTAACAATAAGCCTCTTTCACAATTGAAAGTGGACCCTCATACCCTAAAGTAGCACTGATGCTTCTATTTCTGACCTACACCCTTCATTTTATGCAATGTCTTTGTAAAAACCAAGGGCAAGAACAACCTGGAGAGAAATTTTCAAATTTTGGACCAAAGCCACCAAATCAATAATGGCGGAACAAAATGAATTATCAACCTCCACTGCTTCAATCACAGGGAAAGGCAAAGAGTTAGCCAAAAGAGAAACTGCGGTCAATGTTAAGAAACAGAATGAATTGACTTTGAGGTAGGCTTATATCTAATTAAATGAGACTGGGGGCAAAGGCAAGGTAGACTCATCCGCAGCTGATAAGGAAGTGATCAGAGGCAGGTGACTCAGCTCAACTGAACTGCGCTTCCAAGCAAGAAATGAGAGCAAAAATGTGCTATGGGAGAAGGTGAGGGGTACAGGAGGAAAACTGCAAGGTTTTAAAAGTGCACCTTCCCTCATCCTTATATAGTCTGTATTGAAGATCTCATACTCACTGCTAGCAACTCACACCCAAAGGAAGAACGCCCTTGCTGTGATCTGGTATATCAGCAAAATGCAACAGGAAAACAGAACCAGCCATTGGTTTCTAATGGTCAATTGAGAGCTTTGAAACTTTTGCATGCACCTGGAAGATCATCATGAGTCCTTGTTCCTCAGAATCTTGCACTAGATCATCGGTCACAGAGCACCTGGCACCAATATCTATTCAAAGGTAGAAGCTATTCCTGGGAGCTTGACATTAGGATAGCCTTAACAGGGGGATCCAGCCTGGAGTCTGCCCCACCAAGGATGACACCCCTTTTTGTGAAGGAAACTGGATTTCTCCACACCTGAACAGCACCCAGAGGTGTACATGGACAGGCTGGATGAGCCCAATGGGGCATCAACTTTTAGCTGAGAGGCTTTGTCAGGCAGCAAGAGTGTGAGCACAGAGAAATGACACTTCTATCTCTTTCACCCCATCCACCACGTCCACGTTGCCCTCTTGTCACACCTGTGATCTGTTCAAGGGAAAGGTGCACCAAAGGCTCACAGCAGACACTCGATCAAAGAATCAGCAGCTCTATGCCTGAGCCCTGAACCATGAACACATATTCACATTTCCTGCCCCATTTGCAAACACACTGTGTTCTTTAAATGTGCATAAGTGACACCCAGTGCTTTTGAAGCACTCTTAAATAAGCCAGATGACTCACCACTTTCTGGTCCTGTACAGCTAATTATATGTTTAAAAATCCCTTGAAAAGTCACAACAGCTATCTCAACTCTCATACTCTTAAATGGCAAAAAGGTGAGCCATGAAGGAGTGGGCTTAGTAAGACTAATAAGAAGTAAACATGAATGCTGAACACCGCCTGTGGCCTATCTTACAGAGTTCAGTTCGCCAGTGTTGTGCTCACCCTCATCAGGAAATTATAGATCTTATTATTGGGGAACTGGGAGGCAGGTGCCAAAAACATTTAAATTCACTCCATTTCCAATTCATGAAGCCCATTGTAGCTTGGTATTATGATTTTATTAGATTTGTGCATTTAGCCGGGAACCTATTATTATAATAAAATACAAAATACAATTATTGTTTTCTTGCAGTGAGAACCTCAGAATTGTCTAACACTTTATTGTTTCCCCAGCAAAAGAAATCCCAAGTTTGGATGTGTTTGGTTTTTGTTGTTTTTTTATTTTTATTTTTAAAGAAACTTGACTTCCTCTCTCTACTTTCCAATAATAGCTGTTGCTCTGTGCTGTTCAACAGAGAAAGCAAAGAAAGGAATTGATGTTGAAGCCACACATCACATCGGCTTTCCTTCAATCACCATTTTATACCTATATTTCTCATATTTTCTACCATTATCTTGGCCCAGTCAAAATCTCATCCTTCATTCAGTGCTCATTAATTGAGATGGTGTTTAGGGAAAGTTGATGTATAGATAGGATTTTCATATGGCCAAGTGTTCACCTCCTATTACACACCAAATGGAGTTCAATACCGTAATGGTCAATTTAACTACTTGTCATGCGATACCCACTTCTTCATCCAGCCCTCACCGAGGTTCTTACAAATCCTCAAGTCCCCTCTCTCTTTCCACTTCACACTATTATTTTCTCTCTTCATTGAGAATGAAAACGTTTTAGAAATACTGAGGGGAATCACATTAGTTGTGAGGCACCAGAAAGTTATGCTTGGATAACTGATTTTAGTGCTGGAAAATGTCTCATATATCATGTCACCCAACCTTTCATTTTCCAGCTGAGGACAGTGTGACCCAGGAAGATCACACCACACAGAGCTGCAGAAGTCAGGACCTGTCCCTTCTGGGGCCACCTACCTTTGAGTCCTGCCTCTGTACTCAACACTCAGTCAACGTATTAATCCCCATTCTCAAGTAGACACTGATGTCACTTCCACTGAACAGATGGGGATACGATAACAGAGAGGTTAAGCAACTTGCCCAAAAACACACAGAAACATTAAGTGGGAAAGTCAAGGCTCTGGATTAGAGCCTTATCTCTAATGATTATACAGTACTGTCCTCTCAATTTTACCATGAGCTGTCTTAGTTATTATGTAGCTACATAAATTGATGCATCATTAATGGTATTGTTTTACAATAGACAAAATACAGCCTAGACTTTGTCATGAAAAGGCATGGGGTTGAACTCCCAGCTGTGTTGTTGATTAGCTAGGGAACTTTCACCAGGATCATTAACCTCTCTGAAAATAGCCATGGGCCAAATGAAGATCATCACAATTCCCACCTGGAAGGGATAGGGTAAAAGTCAAATGAGACCATACAGTCAGTCATCAAATACATTCTAGGCACCTACTATGTGCCAAGCACTGTAAAATCGCTGGGCATACAAGATCCGGCAAAGTCAGCTCTTGATATCACTTACACTTCTGTGTTCATATAAGTGAAAAAGAAAGTGCTTTGCAGATGTAAATTATATACTGGCCACTGAAAGGATTATATGGTTACCAGAAGGTTTCCTCCCATTGGACATTTTACTTCTCCAGAACACTCCCTCAAATGAAACTAATCAAGCAAAGGGTCTGTGTGAATGTGTATCTGAGAAAGAGAGAGAGAAAAATTGCCGATTCCCCACATTTTGACTTTCATACTTTCCCCACATTTTGACTTTCATACTCTTTGGAAATTTGTAAGCTGTACTTTGTAAAAATACTTCACCTCTACTAAAGTTGAGGAGATAAAAATGCTTTGCATCAACAGCCCTTGAGCCCTTCTGTAATGTGGCATGGTGCCATCATGGCCATGTAGTATTTTTAGACACAACTAGTAGTATAGAAGGTGACTATCAAGCACTTAATCAGCAGTTCAGACTACTACTATAAAGAAGTGTTTATTGGAAAGGCAGATTCCATTTCAAGGATCTTTTTCATCCACACAATAATTGTTCATTGAGCATCTACTATGGACCACACTCCAAACTAAGTGTAAGGAGCCTCTGCTCACAGGGGTGAACAAGCATGTGAATAAACTACAAGAAAACTAGGATTGTACTAGAAGTGTGCTGAAGCTTTGTGTGTGCACAGAGAGATAAACATTTCAACTCTCTCAGAAAATAAGAAGAGACTTCCCAAACACACTCTAAGAACACAGACCACAGACATGGAAGGGCTGGGTGTTGTTCCAGTTATCTCCCTACCGTCACTAGTTTTCTATGTGATATGGAAAAGCCACTTGGCTTTTCTAGCCCTCAATGACCCTATATTTATAATAAGGCTAAAGCTAGGCAGCCTCACGGGGTTAAGAGGATCCACCCTTCCTCAGGAATCAGAATTTAAAATCCACACATGGAAAGGGAAATTAGTGTGTAGGTAGAAATCATGCTGAGCTCCAGGGTGAGTAGTTGGCTTGTTTTGGAGAGTAAAATGTGGAGGCACAGGAAGCAAACTACTTCCCTTTGAACTCTGAAACTTCACTCAGGATGAGCACAAACCCCTGAAACAGATGTAGAGAGCAAGATGGTGGGGTCACCTGAGTCTGCTCATGGTCCAATACATCTCCATTTCCATCACCTTTCCATGTGGGATTCTTCTCACGGTGCCTGTGCCCTGTCCTTGAGCCAAAACCAAGAGCAGAAATAGAGATGCTCGTGACTGTGGAGGAGCAGGTTGTGGGTCTGTCTGAGCTAGAGAGAGAAATTTGCTTTCCCTTGCTTGACAAGGTCCCCTTCTTTGCAAAGTCTACCTTGTTCTCTGTCTCTCTCTAGTCTCTGATTCTCTGCATTATCTTTCTCCAATCCTCTCCCCAATCCTGCATTCCAACTCTCTCCCCAATTTTACATTTGGATGCAAGTAAGCAAAATGACCGGAAGAATGATCCGTGACTCTATGACAAAATGTTTGGCATCGATGGAGAGCATAATAAAGAATACTGAGAATGTTATTAGCTCAAGGTCATCAAAAACTACCCATTTCAAAAAGGTATGCCTGAGACAGAGACACACAGATTGTCTAATAGACTTTGGATGAACCAGAAGCCAAGGTGATGGAGTATTAAATCAGAGGCTTGGAGACGCAGACGTCCTTAGGAAGTTCTCTGTGTCAGGTGAGAGGAGGACTTGCATGCTTACTTCTCTTTTAATTATCTGATGCTCACACTGCCCTCCTTTGTTGCCTTCAGCTAGAACTGATAAGAAAAGACACCAATAAATATCTTGGCGGTCTGAAGGGAGAAGCCATGTTTCATGGGACTCCCTGCTTCTACAGCTGTTGTTAAAATATTACTGCTAATTAGCTGGCTAGTTATATATAAACCCTTACAAAGGAGTATTTTTTACACAATCATAAAATAAATTAAACTACCAAAAATTCACGCTGTTAATTAAAATAACCCCTGTAGGAGGGGGAAAAATCGCTACAAGGCTGAGGTAAACAGGAGGCAATTTCACAAGCACAAACTGATTAATTTTATTTCCCATTACAAGTATTTGCTAATATCATCAAAATTAGAAAATAAAGCAATTTTGCCTTGACAGTAGTTCAAACCGAGGTGGTTCTAGCAGCGGATGTAGCTAGTCAGATATACCCTTAGCTCTAAAGCAGTTCTCTATGTAGAAAGGGTAAGAGGTTTTTCAGCAGAGACACTACTCAGGAGGATCACACAGGAAGAAAGCTGAGAGACAAGGAGAATCCCCCTTTCCCAGAATAACCTCACAGAACTTTGGGGTCACCAGGGCACCCCCTGTTAGTCACCTGCCCTTCCCTATCCAAAGATAAAATATTTGAGGATACAGGAGAAATGATGCTTTTCGGTGGTGGGAGAATGTAAGAATGAAATTACTCCCATTCCTGGAGACTGTTCATCCACCACTTACTCACACTGATTACAAATTTTCTCATATACGCTTTTCTTGCCTCCAGTATGACAATGGACCTGTGCTGTTATGAAGGCTGATTATAATTCCTCCATTGAAATAACTGCCCAAACCCCAGGTAGGTGATTCTTTTACAAAAGACCATCAAGGGTTAATCAAAAAGGAAAGAAAAACACTTCTGTAACCAAAAGCACTCCTCAAAAATGAATGAACTCAGCCTTCAAGTTCTCAGGTTCTTTGTCTGCCAGCAAAGTTCAAGCATAGACTAATTCAGCTGGAGAACCTCTCCATGCAAATAACATGTTAATCACCCCTGGTGTCCCCAACTCTAGTTGTCCAAACAAAATTGTCATCTGAAAATAGGTTCCTAAAAAGTCCAAATACACCCACCATCTTATGTCAAGGAGAAAAACTCTTAATTCCTTTGGGTCCATGTTAGTTTGGTTATTTGATCGCACCTTTGTGTAGATTTACTCATTCTTACACCTTTTAAAATGCATCCACAGGCTCAAACCTTGTTTATCACCTAATTTCATGAGCTGGCTCTTCACAAAATCTCACGGGCTTTGTCAATGGGACACCAAACATCTGGAAAAAGAGGCAAACTTTCAGGCCTAAATCCAGATGTTTTATCTATGCAACTTTAAACATCCAGATGCTGGGGGGAAAGAAACAGCCTTTTATAAATAATACTCTGCCTTTGCAAAGAGAATGAACAGGTGCATGAACAATCCAAAAGAGCAGACAAAACAGAGAATTCTCATTGTTGCTTCTGTACATGTGGGAATAGTTCATTCCTGTCATTATGCCATGCTGTAAAGTTTTCTTTCAAGCCACAGAGTAACATTAACATTAGCCAGCACATCCCCAGCTACTCAGGAAGCAACTGTCAGGGTGTCCATGTCTTGCTCAAGTTCCCATACTAAGCCCTGTTCATTCTTTTTCCCAGAGAGCTCCAGTACACTATAGCTGCCCTGATCGAAGATGTTCCTCTGGCTCATCTTGCTGCACAGTACTTACGTCAATGTTCCTGTGTCCAGTCTCCACCCCCACACAACAGCTGAAAGTTTGCTCCAAAACTGCAGCAGGGGTTCTCTCACTCCCTGTCAAAGCCATTGCAAAGCCTCCTCTTCAGAAAGAAGCCCCACATGTCAGGTTATCTGCAACATTTGCCCTTGGCCAGCTGGCCAGGTTCAACTTCCAGTTTCATGCCCCAACACATACCAATGCTGGCCCTTGTTCTTGCCTGGGAAGGAAAACTTTCTGTTTTCTGGAATATTCCTTTAGGTCAGCATGAATAGTTGCAGTTTTCCTATGTGGAACATTGAAAGATGTCCACTCTTCTCACACAAGAGTTCAGATGTTACCAAAGTTGCTATTGACCCACCAGTCAGGTCAGTTAGCTCCATTTCTCATGTTGTTTTTAATCTCAGCATGTCCTCTCCATTCACTGATCTGATCTGGTCTGTATCTATCCATGACCAAGTCTTTCTATTCAAACCCCAAAAGCTCTTAAAGTAATTTCAACACTCTTGATCTTGAGTTAGAAACTCAAATCCATAGCCCCTGAAATCCTGCTGACCTCACCTAGCTCTGCTGTTTGGATACCAGTTCTCCTCCCAGATGCCCATGTTTGCTCTCATCACAGCACTAGCCTTCTTCTGGTGAGGGCACTAACTTCCTCTCCTCTGTCAAACTCTTAACCTTACTCATTCCCAGTCATCATACCCAGCTTAGAGAAAACAGTCTATTTGGTAGACTGTTTATTCCCCTTTCCATTCAAGTTGATTCAACTTTCATGATTACATGCATTCCTTCCACCAGCTTATTTTACACTTATTCGAATGAACTTTTGATTAAGGTCTTTCTCTCCCATTAGACTGTAAGTTCCATTGATAGAAGGGAGAGTATTGTGCCCTACATCCTCACCCCTTAGTAAAATGCCTGGTTCATAACAACTGCCATAAGTTTTTGGTGAATATGTAAATGAATAATTTACAATCATGCAACCTATCACCATGACCACAATATGTTTCATGAAGAAAAAACTAAGGTTTATTCATATTTGGGTTGTGGAACACAGTAGGTCCACAGGATGCATTTGTTGAAGGAATACTGAATGCAGACACAGAAAAGCAAATTCATATACCTCTAGTAACTAAAGTGAATGGGTCAGTAATGAATACACTCCTTCATATAATAGTAAACTCTTTCTTTCTGGCATCAAAGAGAGGACAGATGGACCATGTTAAGAATGGTCTAGAAGTAATGCAACCATTAAACTTAATGGTCTCATATATCCTTTCCAATGAAAAGAGATTAAAAACAGGTTGGATGTAAGGAAGAGAGATCTGCAGACGTGAGTGGAAGTAAGATGTCAGATCACATCCTTAACTTCCTCTCTGAATATAATATACTCCTTCAAGACTAGCCTAGACCGTATTTCTAGACTTAGATACAGACTCAGAGGGGACTAAAACTTTGAAGACCCAGGCAGAAAATTGTGCTAGTCACATGGAATCATTTTGACTATTCTCAGCTGTTTCCTAAGAAAACATATTTCACATTTGTCACCCTCATTCCCAGAATAAGAAAAGTGATTTCACTTTCTCCTGTAGCACAAACCACAAGGTGGGTTTAGCATTTGTTGCATGCAGAATGGGGTCCAGATTAATGGCATGGTGAGGTTTTGTTGGCTTTCACAATCTTCCTATAGTTTCACATTCAAGAAGCTAAACGAATTGTCCCATCTCTTCATGAGGCTTCCTAATAGAATGACCCCACCAGGAAATCATTTTCTTCCATCCCTGTTACCATTTCTCTCTTAGTTTTATATCTTTGATCACAATTACCAATTTCTAGACTAGAAGATTGACTAGGGAGTGGAAGTAGAAGACAAGAGAAGAAAAGCAAAAACAGAATTCAGCATCACATGATATTAGGGGCCCATGGATTGCCTTTTACTTCTCTACATGTCTAAAGCAGATACCACAATATTTCATATATCAAATCATTAATTTTTGAGCAAGTATTATATAGTATATTCTTTCCACATATTAGTTCACTAATTCTGTAATTCCTTTATAAGTTATGGATTACCCCAATTTCATAAGTAACGAATTTAAGACCTAGATAAGCTAACTATCTTGCCCAAAGTCACTTTCATAAGTATTGACTGGTGTTGGAGACAGACTTCGAATCCAGTTTTTCTGCCCCAAATTCAGATCTGACAACCACATCTATACAACTTCAAAGAGAGTCTGTGAGACTTTTCATTAATAAAACACAGTAAACGATCACACTCTATGAACTAGGAGCCACCGTGTTCCCAAGAGGACGTTCAAGAATGTCTGGAGACATTTTTGATTATCACAAATGGACAGTATGCTACTGGCACCTGTGAATGGTGGCCAGGGGTGCTGCAAACATCCTCCAATTCATCCTCTAAACACACAACAAAAAATTGTCAGTTCCAAAATATGAATTGTTTCGAGTTGAGAAACTCTGGCCTAGATGCTGTGATGATTATGGAACATGGACTTTCTGCCACCAACATGTGTTCAGTAGGGGAAAACCGGTCACTTCTCTGTGGTTATATGCATAACAATTGACCAGGTTCCTTTAAAATGGAGCAAGGCAGCTGGGGTGGGGGGAGTTTCGAGGAAGGGTAAGAATAAGTGGGGGGAAAGGGGAATGGAAAAGGACAAGAGGAGAAAAGGCACATAAGAAAGCACTACCACAGTGTCCAACAGCTGGATCACATTACAGAGAAATCAGCCCCAGCAACAGCACAACAGGCTGTTTGAGTGTCTTCATGAATAACGCAATGTGCTGGGAAATGCTTTTCCCCATTTAGAAACAGGTAGTTAATGGGAATTGAAGTGATCAAATGCTGTGTACCCCAAGGTTACTTACATCATGGGCCCGGGTGGCCTGGAGCTCATAAATAAAGCATCAGAGCATCTTATTTTAGGCCTGGTCAGATAAGCAAAGGCTTGCATCATGTGAACAGAGTCCACAACACGATAGGACCTCTTGGAATGTGACATTTTGAGAGCAGTACACTGAGTTCATGCCCTGTGGAAGCTTCCGAGCCCACCAGGCCTGAATGTTCCATCATCGCTTTGATTCAGCTGCTACAAGCAGCGAAGGCTGTCACCAAGCCGGACTTGAGATGACACCAAACTGACTCCCTACAATGTAGACGTTAATTTGAGGCACATTTGCAATTTATAACACTGATTCACTCATTTGCTGATATGAAGACAGCCTGCCAGCATGCTCAGATCATTCCCAGTAAAAATGTTTGGCCCAAGTCACAACTCAGCTCTGAAAACATCTGCTGGACAAGCAGAATGTGGAGTTGACTATAAGAAAAGGAAAATGCCTATTCTTTCCCTCAAGTTTTTACATATAATTATGTAATCATATCTCTATTCAGATTCTTTGGCATAAATTATACTTAATTAAATTGTTGCTAATTTGTTGTCTTATTATTAGTTCATGATTTGTTTGCTGATATCCACCCACAAGCCATGAGCCCGCATGTGCACACACATGCACACATACTCTTATACTCTGTTATATTCATGTTGTGGCTTTAAAGTAATGAAATATTCTCTGTGAATAATTTCTCTATTTGACAGAAGTATGCAAGATTTCAAAGAACGTTTATTCATATGATATAAAAATGACTGGATAAATAATTCTAATATGATAATTCGCTGCCATTATTGTTTCTCTTTACCTAGACTTTCTCTTTACCTATAAACTGATAATATCAATCAAATAATAATTTTTTCTCTTGGAATAAACTTAAACTAGTTAAGAACAGGGTACCCCAAAACTAAACAAGCAGATAAGTGAAAATACCAAGGGCTATAGTTGAATCAAGGGATACTGCCAGATACAGGTCACTATCTGTTCTACCACCCATGCACACAGTTGCAAGAGATCTCAGGTTCCGATAGCCATGGGGTTTATTGTACAAAGGAAAACAAAGAGTTTAATCTAGCCATAAGGGCCAGCTCCCTCATCTAGTTAGTATCTACTGGAAAGAGTGCTGGAAACCTGTCACCAGGAGTGCTGGAGAGAAGTGATGCTCAGTCATGGTCACCAGGAGTGCACCATCAAGTAACAGCTCATAGAGACCCCAAGCTTGAGGTCTTTGGTGGCAATGTCAGAGATAGGACCAGATGCCCAGTCTCTGCACAGGTTCTCAGCTTCTCTTCCTCAGTGGACAGCTGCTGGAAGCAGCTGCTGGCCCCCTTTCTTCTTTTTTCTCCTCCCTTGTGGTTGGAGTATTTCCTTCAGAAGTCCAAACAGTTCTTCTTGGAGACTGAAGCAGTTCTCTTGGAAGTTAGTCCACCTTTCTTGAGACTCTGACTTAAATCTACCTTCATGGCATCTCACCCAAGAGTCTGATTGACTCATTTTTCACTCCTATGGTTAACTGAAATATTTTAGCAAGACCATCACAGCTATTCTGTTTTAAAAAACCTGCTCCCATAATAAATATATCTCCCTGTGATTGTATTATGATATTTCTCATTCAAATCTTGGAATCCCCAAGGAACATCTTCAACAAATGTTTGTAAACTTAACTTTGACATATTAAACACATGGTCTAAATTTCCTAGAAGACTGTGTATAACTAGGTGGTCGTTGACTAGAAATCACCTCCAAGTCACCCATGAAAACATCTCCCAAAGGAGGAACACTTTTCTTTACCACATATCCCCTGTCCCAGTCACTCCACTTGGAATTCTCATAGGAGTCAACCTCTCTACTGTCATACTGTTTCTCAATGCATGGGCCTCAGAGCACCTATTTGTCAGACATAAAGAATCGAATAAGTTTCTTAGGGTGCCTGTCAGAGAAGCACATGAGACTTATTAGAAACGGAGATCCCTAGATGTCCTTCCATACCTATTAGACCTGAATCTCTGGAAGAAACTGCATGTCTAGGTTTAGAGGAAATTGACTTTCTTCTGTAAGACTTAAGGAAAGGGATTGAAAAGGTAGAAGAGAGGAAGCAAAACATACTATCAGATCATCTTCCTTGGGACAAGTGTAGCAAATGAAATTGTGAAAAAAACGTGCTCATTAGCTCACTCCCCTTGAAGTAAATTAACATCAAAAATTTCATGCTAAAGTCATCAGTTGGCTAATGCTTTAGGGGGAACACTCTCAGCTTAGGGGGAAAAAGTGGCCTTCCGAATGATAACCCCGAGGCTCCAATAAAGAAAAATTTAGCTATATCATGTACACTAAAGCATAAAAACAGACATACAAGTATATTTCCATGAGAAACTTTGGAATGAGTATTCAATCCAAAGGTTTAAAAATCATTTCCTTGATAAAACTTCATTTACCTCTCAAGCATCCTAGTTCATGAAGGTTTTGCTACATTTTTCCAGATAATTATCTCTATAACTTTCTATTCCAGCTTATCAGCTTCATGATGATAAGTAAACTGACTTTCACTCAAGGTTTCAGAAGAGACTCAAAAGGAAAACAGTAACATAATTTACACCAAAGATATCAGTTACACATTCAATGGCATCTGTACCCTCATGGCCGACACAGAGTCTGCCAACTCCAAACACCTTTGTCAAGCTTAATCCAGGGAGCTGCCAGAATTGGCTGAGTAAATGCACTCAGTCTTTATTTGGCACAATACAATCATTCCATATTACAGTGTCTGTAACTGTGGTCATGTGAATGCAGTCATAGGACCTGTTTCACCTACCAAAAACCTCTAGTAAGGCATGAATGAAGGGACTAACCAGCTGGCATCCAACAATGCCCACCAACCAAAAAAGTGTCAGCACTTGAGGAAGAACTATGTCTTCTTTTTCTCTCTTCCACTCCCAACCCACTACATAACCTACCTAACATGTGGCTGAGCACACAGATGCCCCCCAAAAGATACAAACGGTATAAGAAGATCCATTCTATGAGGTTCAGAATATAATGGGATACAGAAAAACCAAAACCCTTGATCTGCAGCAAAAAGGTAAAAAAAAGCAAGTTTTGCGTCCTCTGCCTCCACAGGGAAATGCATTTCTTCCTTGAAAAAGATGGCAGCCTAACCATACCTGTGGAGAAAGTGCTTTATGGGCAAGCTTCTTGCAAGTTCAGATCCTTTAACTTTGTAACCACAGAGAAGGAAAGTATCCCAGGCTCAAACTAAACCCACAACACCTCTGCTTGCATGCCAGCTGTATCAGATTTACCATGTGGCCTTGGGCAGCTCATCTAACCTCGCAGTGCCTTAATTTCTTCATCTGGAAAATGAAGATGCAACCTACTGCATAGGCACAGCATCTCAAGGTTAAGCATGATGCTGATATTGAAATGCAACATTGCAGGGGAATATCTAATTGGGCGAGGAATTCAGGCACAGCAGTGCACTTTGGGGTGGGTAGAACATATGCACATGGCAGTGCTAGGCCCTGAGGTCAGCTGCACACAGTGGAGTGCAATAAGCCATTCGCAATACACCACCTGGAGTCTTACTGTTATTGCCAAGCAGAGTTGACAAAGCAAACAAAGCAAAGGGTTGGGAACCCTAATTTAACAAACATATCGATACACATCTGATATTGACAAGGCAAAGGGCCACTTTTAGATTCAGATCAATAAATCCATTTCATAATACAGTACAATCCCAACACTCCACCCATCCAGATATTAGAAATCCATCCTGCTTTGCCTGCAGTCTGTCAAATGTCACCACAGAGCACAGAAGTCACCCTGCCAAGTCTATATCCTGAACTAAATCCCAATGGAAACTTCCCAGATATAAATAACCACTATGAACATACAGGGAAGAAAAATAGCTATATAAAGTTTCACTCTTACTTTTTTTTTCCCTTTTAGCCTGTGACAAGTAAAAATCATACAGTTACTCTCCAGAAACAATCTAAAACCAGAAGGTTTAACCAATTCAATTTTCTAGTGACTGTGACAACTATTTTCATGTGTGAAGCTGCGTTCGTGTGCACACCAACCTACCCAGGACTGCCTTCCCAGACAGCCCCGGCTGGAAACGCCAGCAGCCCCTACAGGCAGTGACATCTGAAGACATGCAGGTTCACATGGCAGGAAGACAGATTCCTTATTCGTAGTCTGGGAGGGAGTAACTTTCCTTCAAGCCAATTAATGAGTGAGATCAGGCAGTAACCTGCTGAGAACTGTCCAGCTCAGTAGGGGGTGGGAATTCATTCAATGTTGGCAAGGCCCAGGAGAGTAGCAAAAAGACAATAGAAAATTGGGCTGGAATATCAGCATATTTGAATAGGAATTGGGGAAAGCCATGAGTGTGTGACCTTGATAAGTCATCTTATCTCCCTGAGCCTTCACCCTTTTGTCAAGAGGTGAAGGGAGCCCCCGTGAGCTTTCTAGTCCTAGGCCAATACCTCCCACATAGTAGGTGCTCAACAAACATTTGTTCAAACAGAGTCTCAAATGAAAAATGCTGAACTGCTGATATCAGTCATCAACCAATGGGTGGAAGATATTGAATAGCTACCATATGCAAGCACTAAATGGTAGGAGGAGAGAGCTAAGAACAAATGGTTCTCATCCTTAGGATAACATAGAGGAAATACACAGGCCTGCCTAAGGAGACTGGCTGGACATCTCTCCACATGAGACCCAGATCTGGAGACTGAGGGATAGGCATCCCACACCCAGACTTGGGGAACTATGGAATTATCCCAAATTCCCTTGCCCACCGATGGTTTCTTGCATTTATAGCTGATTCCTGCACTCATTTGCCCAGGGAATGCAAAGTCATTTTAATTTTGGCCTCAGACAGGTTTTTAGGAAGGTAAATCTGCTGCAAATATAAAAGCCTAAGTATGGATTGGTTTAGGATTATCTGGGCTTTGGGATTTTTCTGACCAGATCCAAAGGGGAGCGATCCGGGGGCAGACACAAGTGCCATCTTGGAAAGCTGACGGTAAATTAAAATGCACTTAGAGTATTAAACTATTTTTCCTACTGAATTGCACTAAGCATTAACATAATTTGGGTCTGGCCCCTTGGCTATCTGTCCTCACACACAATAAAAAGGAGAGGAAGGAAAGGGGATGGAGGTAGTAGAGGAAAATTTCTAAATTTCCAGAGTAACCAGGATCTTTGCTGGCCATTCAACAGACATTTGGGCTCAGGGGATATTATCCTCTCCTCAGAGAAACGGCCTAAAATGGGGGTAAACTCAGTTCACTGAAGGTTCTCCCTTCCTTCTCCTGGCTTAACACCTGAGGTTAACCTACTTTTTTCCTTCCAAAAACTTAAAAGATTTTCTGTTGCTTTACACAGCAATAATTTAGCGGCAAAAGGCTTCCAATCTACCTTGCCCCAGAATTTTCCAGGACAAAATAATCTGGAATTTTGTCATAGTAGGTACCATCCTTCCTTATTATTTGTTTAATATTGCTATTTATATCAAGTAATATTTAAAACTTTTACTCTTGTTCTAGGCTATAACATCTATCAAACCATGGATTTCACTGTGCTAGTTATATATAGTCTAGAGAGAGAGACTATATTCCTAATATACAGTAACTTAAATCATTACTATTAAAAGATCATAACTCAGTGGTTAGAGAGACATACACTGCCTGTATTCACACCCTGATTCTGCCATCACTTGCTGTATTTCCGTGGCCACGTTTTTTAATGTCTCTGTGTCTCAGCTTCATAGCCTCTTAAGTGATCATACCTGCTTCATAGAGCCACTGTGAGGATACAATTAGTTAAAATCTGTAAAAGATTTTTACCATCTAGAAACTTCTGTGTGAACATTTTAGGTATGAAGTTGCAAAGGACAAAGCATGTATCATCTCTTACCTTAAGGTCTGCTGTGCTATTCCTCTCTAGTTACTCTGTCACTTTCTCCTCCCCTAACGCATCCCAAACCAAGAAAACCCACTCTCATTCCTGCCCTCTATGTTAAATAGATGCACCAGTAATTATAACCACTGGTTGAGCATCTATAATTTTTCAAGCCCTGTATATTCTGTGAGCCGGACCCGGGCTACAGAGCTTAAGCAATTTTTCAAAGACCCTAAAATTAATGAACAGGGGGACAGTGAACGTGAGAATTCAATCGCAGGTCCATCTCACCTCGCAACCAGCATACTTCCTGTGAAGTCACGAGACCCACCTTACAGATCCTGTTGCCGGAAACTCATCACCTCATTTTGGTCAGAGGCAAGAACTTGCTTCTCCTCTCTGTTGCCTCTCCTGTTGGGCTAAGTAAACTCTACTTCATGATAAAAAAAAAAAAAAAAATCAATTTTCCCCTGTATGATAAAATGCTTTTATTTTAAGCATATTGGAAGGAAATCATTCTAAAATGTCCCTGAATTTGAAAAGAATATGACATTATTCCAAAGTGGATTTAACATTTTCTTTATAACACCAGTCATCTTCATCATCTCCAAATACTGTAATGTTCAATGATATAAATGTGACTGTAGGGCAGGTTCGCTCTATGTGGTTAGGGTGACTGTTAAAATATCAAACTCCTAGACTGCTCCCAGCATCTATTGAATAAAAGCATCTGGGCTAAGGATGGGAGTCACTCAAGCCTCAGAATCTTCATCTCAAGAAATGTGTGGGCTCCGCTTAACACTCCCAGACACCAGCAGTGTTTTACTCCTTGTGTCTGCATTCATGGTTTTCCTGACCTCTCTCACCCTGCCAGGTGACTGCTATCATTTCTCAATACCAACCAACATTGCTGAATGAATTTTTCCTATTTCATCTTCTAGCCACTGGTGCAATGGCTTCCAAGCTCATTCCTTTGAGTTCTAGGACACTTTCCTGGAAAGCAATTTGTAGACAGACACTCATGTAGACAGACCAGCTCATGTGATGGAATATGACTGAGTGACCTGGATTTCCAAAGCCAGTCTTACTCTCTTCCCTCTGCTCTCCCCATCCACTGCCAAGTGACTCCAAGTTGCTTCTCTTCAGGATGACTACCATCCTCTTGGGGAGCAGGTAAATGTGCTATTGTTGAACATTAGGACTAATGTTTGGGTGAGGCAGTGAGGTTCCTCTTCAGATTTTCCCAATTCTGAGTTGTCCTCTCCAAACTCCACATGACCATTTTGTAGACCACTGCAACAATGCAATCTTATGGCAGCTCTTACCACACTTTAGGAGCGATAGCTTATTTTTACAAAGATCTGGACTCAGAAATCCTTTCTATTTAAGAATAATCAAACATATAAATTATATTACAATAATTATATTTCTAAAGATTATAATAAGCTTATATTATAGTCATAAAGTCACCCCTTACAGTGAATATTCTAAAAGAGAAAACACTGGTATCTTTGTACTAGTACTTGGGCTCCTGTCTCATTTTGAGAGGCTCTCAGAAAAACAATGGCCAATGGAATTTGCCTGTTCAAAAATAAAAAGCCCTCTCTGTAAAAGAGAATGTCACAACATCCTGAAAAACTTTCTAACCTTTAAAATTTTAGGCCTTGAATATTGGTCATGTTCTAAATACGCTAGTATATTGCTAGTTAAAGTTTCAAGCAGCAGTTTCTAAACTTGAAAAAACAATTTAAGTCAAATCTCTTAATGCACTTCTTGACCTTTTCTTCCAAAATTTGTAATTTTGAGGTGCAGATTTTAAGAAATAAATTTAACATTATGTGTATTAGAGGCAGGGAGAGTGCTATATAAAGGGTGCACACATTCTCTGGTGAATTAGGACATGTTTAAAGTCATGTCTATATATAACTAAAGCATCAGTGTGGTCAAATAATGACAGTTGATGAATACAGGTAACAAGGCTGTAGCAGATACTTTTTATTTTTCTTTTCATCTTTCTAGTTTAAATTTTTTTTAATAAAATTGGGGCAGGGGAGAGTTCAAACATGTATAAACAATCCTTCAAGTAAGAAGATATTCAACAGGCCTGGACTAGGGTGTGATATGGGAAGTATCTAAGGTACAAAATTTCTGGAAGCCCATGTAGGATTCTGAGAGTAAACTCCTCCATAAACTTTGCATCTTAGAGCTCTCAATTGTTTCAGCCTAGCGTCCACTCAAATTTCAAAAATAGCAACTTAACCTACTTTTCCAAAAGGAATGGAGTCATCCTAAAGAGAAGATGCTTAAAGTCATTTCTTTTCATGCATTCATTTATTCATGTATTCTCCAAATATGTATTGAGTCCCAGCTATATGCCAAGCCACTCATGTGGAAATCTACTCTGTGCTAGTAAACAGTTCTGATTCTCAAACAAATGAATCTAAAACCAAATCCTGTCATTCATTTATGTGTTCGTGCTGGGGCTCTATGATGTCAGATGAGTCCCTGCTAAAGTGTCCCACTCTCTATAACACTATCTTAATGCTATCATTATCATCATTATCATCATCATCATCATCATCACCATCATCATCATCAGTTTACATGTCTATTTTCCCTATTCAATTGAACTATTCCAATGCTGGAAATAGGTTAGTGGCAGATTACATGTTGAATAAATATTACTTGAATGGGTGGAGCCATAATTTTCTTATTTTGTCTTACTCAAAGATCTGTCGTAGCTCAGATAAATATGAAACTTCCTTGGGAAGTTTAATGACACCACCTAATAACTAATGACTAATAACACCAGTTACTGCTTACTAGGTGCTTAAAATCTGGCTATTTTTCTCAGCTCCTTTCTTACATGAACTCAATCTTTGCACTGAGATTCTTCTTTTACACTAACTAAAGAAGGGCTGTAAACTTTCTTGAAGCCACACAGCATGGAAAAGACCAGTTAACAGTTGAACCCAGGAGGTTAGATGGAGAGCCAGACTTCTTTGTGACCCCACTGAATTATCTCACAATTACAACCCAAGGAGATACTCCCCAACTACAAAATGAACTCATCTTCAGATTGCTCTTTCACCCATTTTTACCTAGAAAGATCTAGAGAGTACTTTGAACGATTTCAGTAAAATGATCCTCAACTCCCCAGGCCTGGGCAAGCAAGTCAGACTTTGGGGGACTTCCTGCTTAATTTCACCTTGTCTAAATATAACCAACTAAAAATAACCTGAAAGGGAAGTGTCTCAGAACCGCAGAATGCTGCAGAGGACATGATGTGCAAGAAAGTTTCTGGCCTCTATAAATGCTGTAATGCTTTTCAACATCAGCAAGTAGCATATTGTGATGAGAAAACAAAGTTTCCAATTATTGAAATTCCATAGTGTATTTAATTATGCAATTATCTTATTGTATTAACAAGTACTAGGGCACAGCAGTAATTGCTGAGATTTTTACAATTTGGAAATGCAGAATTTATGCTTTCCCTGGGCTGATTACTTTTCATGAGTCCACCCATTTTTCTGGGATTATGGAAATGATACTAATTTTAAATGGTTGCATTCAGAAATCCAAAGCAAATGAGACCCTCTCTCTTGTCACGCTGACTTTTAAGTATGACCCTGTTCTAGACTGTCCATCAGGGAAAAAATCTCTACAAATTCACTTCCTTTTTGTTTTATTAACAACCTTAGTTTCTCTGCTCTTCTGAAATTCAAGTAACTATAAAGTATATATAAATTTTAAGAGCACTTATACAAATTATATCTTTTCAATGATATGAACACAAATACGTTCTTGTTCATTTACTTAATAAGGACTCTTCCCATAGGGTTCATGTGTCAGATTATAAAACCAGAGTATTTCATCAAAACATCTAAAATGGGTATGTGGTGATACTCTTCAGCACTTGTATTGCCACAGTTTCCTTGGCAAATGTGAAATATAATCATGCAAAATTAAACATTCCTTACATTTTCTATTCATACTTTAACACCCTCCCTATCCAGCAAAATAGGCTATCACACTTTCAAGTTTACAGGGACAAAAAGTGAATCAAATTTCTTGTTTCTGAAACCATTACAAGTAATAGGTCTTTTCATGTAGGACTTTTCATCTAAGCATCACCAGGCTCTTTACACATAAAACATAATTAATCCATCCTGTCTGCTACTTCCTTGCCCAATGGGAATCCTCCCTACTGATAATCACTCATGGTGAAGCCATACCTGCATTTTCTCCAACTAATTCAGTTCAGGCTATACAAAATGATCTTTTCATTTACTTGAGCATAACTAGAGGGCATATTCCTATGTATAAAAACCTGGCCCCTTCCCACAAATAAGTGATAGTCAAAAACAAACTCTGGACCAACGTTACCTACTCACTTTGCCACCTGCTAGTGGTGAGGTGATAGAGCTTCCCTGGGCTGCAGCCTCTGTAGTGGCAAATTTGGGTTTAATGACTGTACCTAGCCCACAGCATTGGGCAGGTAAAATAAGTTAATCCAGGTACATCATTTAAAGCCCAGACCTAATAGCATCAGCTGCTATTAGCCTGCCCTGCAGATATCAATACCCAGTGCCTGTCTAAGCCACTTCATCATGATGACCTGAGCAGAAGTCACCATCTCTCTGTGATGCAGTAAAAACAGGTGCTTTTATTCCCATTCTCCAGGAGAGAAGGGTGAAATTCAGAGGCCACTGGAATCAGGATTAGATCCCCTGGAGCCTCACCTAGTGTTCTTCTAGCATTTTTCTTTACATCCAGAAGGCTGATTCAGTGATCCATACAGACCCCTTCTTTTTTCTCTTTTATTTTTAATGGGGAGGGATTCAGGTTAGGTGGGGTAGGGGTCTGATCACAGGAAGCATTCACGTGCCAAGCCTTTGTCTGGAATTGCAAAAGACCCAGATAGGCAGAAGACACATCTCCAAGACTGCCTTTAATCATGATTTCTGCTAAGTACAAAATGAAAGTTAATTTCATGCCTTGCATTCACAGACAAAAAGGTTCGGAGCTGTTTAAATTCTCTTCAGCCCAATGACAGTTAGTAAACAGGAGGCTTCATGTTCTAATGCTTGAAATCACCCTTCCTATCTCAATATATTATTTATGCACTCAGCTTAAAATAAACAGCAACTCTGAAGTAGGTGAGTGGTCTCATTTAGTACGAACTTTTTTTTTTCACTCTGACAGTTACTTTAAAACATCGGTAAACAACCTTAATTCACTTCTAATGAATTAGTAGGCTACTGCTGTGTCTCCAGGAGGAAAGCAGATTGTATTATTAACCAAAACAACTTTCTTCCTGTCAATCACCTGCACCTCACAGAGGGATGTGGGCTTTGCTATCTCTTTACTCTGACCAATCCGTGAGCACACATGATTCCAGACAATTTCTTCGAGGTCATTTTCATCCATACTTTGATTAGATCATTTGACACAGATGCAAAAGGGGGCCTGGAGAAAGTAGAATCTCAGTGCAGCTGGTTAATGTCAGTGCTGTCTCATATATTTATAAAGATATAGACAAATGAGAGCCTTTCCAGAGGTGAAGAGAGTTTGCAAGGCAAGGTTTCCAAATGCCTGCTGTTGACAAAGATACCACCTTAAGGGGAGTCAGTGTCACCAAATACTTGAAAGGGTGCCACAGAGGAGAAGAAAGAGTTGCTCTTTGTAGGCATGGATAGTAACCTTAGGACTCAGGGAGGGAAGATATGAAGAGGATAATTCTGGGTTCAATTCAAGAATGTTGTTCCTGTGAATTTCCTGGAGAAAGCAACCAGAAGATTCTAACATCACGTAAAATTGGAAAAAATAAATAAAATAAAAAAAGAATTTGTAACTGAAAAGAGTTGCCTTGTGAAGCAGTAGACATTCTTCCCTTAGAGGTTCTTGGGCATCCATCAGACGGCATTTAAGGACAAGAGGAGATGCCTAAGGAGGCTGCAGGGCATAAGATCCTCGTGAACCTGAAGGTAACTCACTCAAATGGGATTAAATAAGCTATCACAACCCTTTTGAAACTTCTCTATGTTAGACTTTTTTAAAAGGATGACTGTTACCCTTAAAAAAAAAAAACCAACACCATGAGTGAAGCACCAGGCATGTCACTGGCCAGGTTATGGTGGTTCACACAGGGAGAGGGCTCTGTATGATTCAATAAAATAAAAGGATGGGTGGGGGAATGAATCAGGTGAAGAAGTTGCTATTGGGTTGAGAAGTTTCTATCTGCTCTTTGGCTTTGGGACATAGAGTCCTAGGTCATTCCCTGGCCACTCTCAAGGTTAGAGAAGGGTGGTCCACACTTAGGGCCTACCATTCTAGTTGACCTACTTCTTCCACCCCATGTCAGGAAACATGATATTCAGCAACCTGTCTAAAAGATGCCTGATTTAGTATCATTATTAACAAACATTGAACCATTCAGTGTCTCCCTGAAACCAACCATTTCTCTGAGATACAAACTGATGACTCAAAATATG
>PVHY01005158.1:0-85666 GCA_004024945.1 Uropsilus gracilis | reverse complement strand
ACAACAACAACAACAACAACAAAAAACCACACACACACTTACCATATATCGGAAAAGAACAACAGGCCAAACAACCAACAACTAAACATCAACTTAACCAAACAACAATTTGCAGAAAAATGGGAGGAGTGACTGAAGGGGGGATACAGAGGGGAAATATGGAGGGAGGAGGAAGGGGGATACAGAGGGGGGATACGGAGGGAGGAGGAGGGATCAATTAATTCACAATTGTGACAAATCAATAAAATGAATAAAAAAAAAAACTTTGCTACTACAATGACCATTGCTATCGTTAGTGTCCTATCCCATTTCTTTATCTGACCCAGTGTTTCTCCTCTACTAAGTGAGGTTTTAGAAAAATAACACTTGGAACCATGGCATTGCTGCCACTTGCTGTTGATTGGAGCTCCTGTGTCGACACTGATATTAGGCCTTTCAGTTTTCACAATGACCCAAAGAGGGGGTGGTGCCACTATGTTATTATTTATTATTTAGTGTTACTATTTATATTATCTCACACTAAGAGTGAAGAACCTGATGAACATAGTGAGTTAAGCTAAAACATGAACTTAGGGAGTCTGAACCCAGAATCCTCAATTTTAGCCACTATTTAATTCCACTTCCTACTTCAGTTATACTTGGGCAATGATAATTCCTGATGGTCAAGTCTAGCACAAGATGAGTTTTCACATTCAGAGAAGTATTAATTATTGACATCCGAGTTGCAATTTAGAGGCATACACAATAACTGGAATTCCTTTCTCCATGATGGTGACCTTATTCAGGTTACAGAGTCCTGTTGTTCTTCACAGACATTTACAGAGAACATAAGATAGAAACAAATGATGGTCTCTATTATTTGGATTCTAAAGTGTGAGCCTCATCCAGATATTCTAGCCATTCCCAACTGCAAGGTTAAGACTCTGAGATCTTGCTGGTGACTTTTGCTACTGAGTCACCAGTTGCTAAGAGTCTCAGAAATTAACTGAAAGACAGTGAATAGGTACCAGTCACAAGTATTTGAATTATGTCCTCTATATTATGTATCTATATACTTATTAGCTACCTTTCAACCCCACTTTAATCTTGGTTTCCTTTTCCTGAAATAGACATACCTGTGTAAGAGCAAGAAAATGTATTAAGTAGAAAATCAAAACTTGCATTGACTGAAAGGACCCTTGAAGGTCATTTGTCTCAACTTCCTCCTCATGTTGGGAAAGGAGAATTAAGAATCCATTTTAAATGCTTTATGGGCATGTAACATAACAGTGCTCTTACCCTTGCAGTGAAGTCCACAGCAGCCGCTCGGTTTAACAGCAACGTAGCTACATTGATATTTCCGTAGTGAGCTGCTATATGGAGAGGAGTGAAGCCACTCTGTAAAGAAAATATAGCAGGCATTCAAATGACTCCTATCAGTCCCTTGATATATTAACACTATAACTCTACCCAAATAAAAATGAGGAAGCAAAATATGCTGAGGTCCACATTCCATTCTATACTAGGTTTCTTTCCATTAGTGCCAATTGCTCATGGGGTTTCAAATAAACGCCAAACTCAGAGGCGAAAGAGTAGCCAGAGAGGAACCAAGGGTAGAGAGCGAGTAGCTTTAGTCATTCCAGAATTATACAAAAGCCTACATTTCAAAAAGTGGGATAAGAGCAATCCTTATAGTTTATAGAAAGCTTGACTAGTACCACTGTTTTATTATTGATGGTAAAATTGCTCATTGAAATTCTTTGTGAAAAATGAAAAAGATTCTTATATATTCAATATGGAATCAAATTAACAAAAAAATCCAATTTTGATTATTAAAGTAATTTTGGGGGAAGAGGTATTACTACAATTGGTGTTGTTGCATAATGGTTCATTGCTTTCCATGAAGAATCCAAAAGTTTCTTTATTAGCAAATACCTATACAATATTACATTTTTCTGGCTTATTCATATCAAGTTCATTTTACTTCCTTAAAAAATGCTAAAACATGCAGCAATTCACGTAGTCCCCAAAGATTGAAACCTTATAGGAACTATATGCATTTCTAAATTGTTAGCAAGCTTCTTAGCCATGCTAGCTATCTCATTGACTCTTGTGGGAGGGTGAGTCAAATTGTACCATT
Organism: Uropsilus gracilis; assembly: GCA_004024945.1. Lineage (NCBI taxonomy): Eukaryota > Metazoa > Chordata > Mammalia > Eulipotyphla > Talpidae > Uropsilus > Uropsilus gracilis. The sequence continues at coordinate 83,547 of PVHY01005158.1, read as the reverse complement.
CTAAGGTTAATTTCCTTTTGCTGACACCACTGAGGATAAGTGTCATGCAGAGGTCTAAAGAATTAGTCCTATAGAAATAGAATGACAGGGTTATCTGCAGCTTTCGATATAGCTGTTTAGCATCTAAAGTGTCAAAACTCTTCATCTCACAAAACTCTGTTGCAATATCCTTAAGTTTCACAGATTCCTCATTCTTCCTTTCAAACACCAGGTTCAGCTGCAGAAAGCCCTGGTAAAGCAAACTACTGTCTTCTCTGGCACATGCTACTTTGGGGGTGAGGGTATAAAGCAGGTATCTAGCCTACAGAAGGCAATGCAAAGAAGGGAAAGAAATGAGGCAGCAGCACTAAGTAATGGGAAAATGATGATGCAAATATAGACTATATGTACATGTATATATTTATATATATATACCTCTGTTGTTCTATTCACCACCATCTAGGTTAACACATTTGGAAGCAAAGAGGAGGAAAAAATGAACGGTTAGTTTACTATTGGTGATATGGATTGCAGAAAGCTCATGATAACTAAGTAATGGAGATGAAGGCTATGATGAAGCACAACAGGCACAGAAAGAAAGCTAGTCTGAATGAAGGGCTACACAATGACAGATTCCAAATACCACATTTCCTTCAGAGAGACTTTCAAGCCATATGTGTCAAAACCAAGGGAACTTTTACCTGGGACTCTGGCTGTGGGCACGCTCTCCACAGCTGATCAATATTCAGTGTGTAGCCTGATATCTTGGATACCCAACAAAAATTCATTTGTGTATATGATCATTTAGTATTTTGTGACTATTCACACTAAAACCTGCGCAGAAGTGTTAAATGCATCTAAAAATACATGTTTAGAGGAAAGAAACTCTCAGGTGTGAATATCAGTTTCCCTTAGGTAGCCTCCCTGTTAGCATGCACAGGGCATCAATCATAGGTGCCTTGTAGCCTTATCTGCTAAGGGAAATGTGCCATTCCTGGCTGACATGGACACACACATCTGTTCATTCCTTCCATTAGAGTTAAATGCTTGGCATAAGCTTGCCAGGAGGAAGACCAGGCATTCTTAAAGTTTGGGTGCCTAACAACAGCTGCACAACAAGCCACCGCCCTTGGGCTCACCTTGGATTCCACGTCTGCATTGTTGTCATTCTGCAGGAGCAGGGCAGCCGCTTTTGTGTCGTCTTTTCGGGCAGCGATATGAAGAGCTGGAAGACGCACTTTTCCCTTAGTGTCATTTTCTAGCAAGAGTGAAACCACTTGATCATGACCTTGTTGCAAAGCTACTGCCAGTGGTGTGAAGCCATCCTGCAAAGAAATGGAGGGGTCAAGACCAATACCTGAGGAATTTTTTCTAATCCAATTAACAAAACAGAAGATGGCCAAGTGTCACTTTTTGTTGAAGGTATTAAAGCTAACATATTTGTGGAGACACACATATGACAAGACAGTTTCAAAATACAGTTATAACCAAAGCAGAAAACAATAAGAAATTTTAATAAGTTTATGGGGTTTGGGTCCTATTTAAAAGTGATAGATTATAATTTGAGTTGAATCTGAAAATACAGAACAGAATTACATGCAAAAGAAAATGATGCCATAATTTTCACATGCATAAAAGAATCTCAGTGGAAACAATATTCAGGTTAAATATGGGAAACATTTTCAAAGGAGCTCATTTAAATAAGGTGTACACATTAAAAAGTGATATTCTGAAACCAAGGGTTCTGCTTGTCTGGCTCATTACTATGCCCTGTTGCCTACCACATATTTGGTGAGTGAATCAAGCGGTTAATGCTATTTTAAGAAAGGACTGTAGGAAAGACTCTGGCTTCTCTGACCATGAGGAATGATAACACAGGCTCATGCAAAGTACAACTAGAATAAATTCACACACATGCATATCTCTATATTTTGAGTCTTTCTACTGTGTTGTCTTAGGACTTGACAAAGAGAAGACAGCTGTACATTTCACTAGCAATGCTTCTGGAAAGAATAAACAGCACAAAGTGGAAAACCCTAAGTCTGACTCACACATCTTAATTAATTTCTCAATGCGTTCAGTATCATCCACTCAAAAGAGCATAAAAATTATGTTTAACTAGAGAACTGTCAAGTTGGTGACTTAATACTTTGCTTGGGCCATGATATTTTATTTCTGTAGTCCTTGTATGAATAGAGAACCATTCCATCAGAAGAAAGTGTTTGCAACACAGAAAGAAAATATACAAGGCAGGAAGAATATACTTGCACACTGATATCTTGCTGGCCTTCCTAAAATGACTTTCATCATTCTTTTCCTGGCTAGAAAATAGATAAGAGCTTCTCCCTGTTACCTAACTAACTGACAATGAGCATGTTTATATTCAAAGATGTGCAAATTGACCCCAAGCAGTAAGGAATAATATCCTTTCCTCCCTGTGGACATGGAGTCTAATTCCCACACTGGTGCCTATACTCAAGCTAATTAGCCCACCCTGAAAATGTCATCCTTCTTGCTCTGGATAGGCAATTTCTACTTGGTTCACAATCTAGTTTAAATTCTGTTAGCTTCTTTCAAGTTTACACCCCAGAAGATCAAAAAAGAATAAGCAGTTGTATAAATGGAAATCCCTGGCAGTCAAAGGGAAATAACAGAAAGGCCGGATACAATAAGATGTCACCAAATGATCCCACATACTTGCATTTAAGGATATAAAGGTTAGATTGTCATGTTATTATAAAAGTAATCTATGTAGTTGTGTAAATACATTATCTCATTTTTGGTATTGATATTTGTGTATTATACATAAACAATGATTAAGAAGAATAAACAAAATATCATCTCTAAGGAAACTTAGCAGTGACCTCTACTGATTTTTGCCCTTTATTGTATTTTCTAATTTATATCATGTACTATCTTTGTAAAATATTTCAAAAGCACACTTTTGAAGGAGCGAGTGATAAAAGAAAAACTATAGATAGAGTTAAAATAGCATTTCACTATTAAAATCTGAACCAAACTCCAAACGAACAAATAATAGCCTGCTTCTGTTCTGAATCAAAACTAACTGGCTATAGTTCCTTGCATATGAATTTTTAAATCTGCAGGGCTAGTACATAAAGGAAACTACTTTGCAGAAAATGAACTGCCATTGGATTAGCATTGACAAGAAAGTGCTTCTTGCATTAAGCCAATTAAAGACACAAAGATACCAGCTCTAAGGTGTTAATAGCTAGAATTAGCAGGTTCAGATTTTGTTTCCAAGCCAAGTTTAAATAGTTTGGGTTGTTTTGTGTGGTTATTTTTAAGAGAGAAATATAAGCTAAAAGATGACGTAATAGAACTTCCATGAGAACTTTCACTGCTTTGTGTAGCATCTGACAGATGACATCTGGGTAAATAATTACGTGTGGAATAAATGAACAAATAAATATGCCTCATGTTTCAGAATATTAATTACCAAAAGAATTTTTACACAAGGGAAAAAGATAATGTGCACTACACAGAAACAGAGAAAAGACTTTGAAACCACAATCATGCCAAAGACTTGATAACTATACACAAGATATTTAGGGGAAAAATGTATTGAAAGAACTCGGCAAAATCACATCACGTAATAAATGAAAATTCTTATTAAAACTTGCAATTCAAGTGACCCTTTACTTTCTTCCTACCATTGTTTTCATAAATACAGAGTTCTCTACAAGTAAATAATAAAATAGCATTGTTAAGAACTATTTGTTAATAGCAGCATGGTTCAGTACACAGTATGAACCAAATCTATTATGACTTGCCACTTCTTTTAATTCTCTAATACAAGTAACTCACAAGAAGACAAAAATTCAATTGTTCAGACACTGTTCATGTAACAAGGCACCCGAATGAAGTAACTCAGTCACCCAGATGAAGATAGAGATATGACTTATTATTTGACAGACTATTTATTTCTCATTCCTTCCTTCCTCCCTCCCTCTCTCTTTCCCAACAGTGGGAAGTCACAGATTCGTCAGACCTAAGACACTTGGCACTTGTGTGCCTTTGGCCCTCCTGACCTAAATGAGGGGGACAGTGAGAGGGTGGACCTTATAAAGTGTCCCATGTTCAGTTGTCTTGATAGTTGCTTCCAGCTGTGTCTGGAAGTCTTTACCTGGGAGTCTGGCCAATGTGGCCATGGCCAGTAGTATTCTGGGAAGGAAGGGAAATGCTCTCTGCTGTAAGGCTCAAAGTTTTATAGATATAGGGTAGAGTCAGGCATTTGAGAATAGAAAGGTCTCTACACAAGGGAAAAATCACACATAAACAACTGAAACTGAGATACCAAGGGAACAAGTTCTCAATATTACAAGCCCAAATTTCCAAACTGTCCCGTAAACACATGAAAAATAAACAAACAGAAAAGATGACAGAAGAAAAAAAAAAAACGCCTGGAAAACAAAGAATCTCACCTCTGTGGCTAGACTTTGACTTGCCCCATTGTCAAGAAGGAACTTCACCACCTCCAGGTGGTTTTCCTGGGCTGCCATATACAACGGCGTAAAACCATTCTGTAAAGTAAGAAATAAAACATGTGTCTTAAGATTTCTAGTACAATCAATTTTTCTACTGTACTGATATTATAAATTCTAAAAAATGCTCAGATATCATAATTTAAATGACACTTTAAAGTAGATAATATTTACCAGAACCTAAAGTACCAGAGTTCAAGCAGAATTCAAAATATAGGTACAATTCACAACTATATTTCATTAGTCATACTTTGAGTTTTGTCATAGCAAAATATAGGTCTAAATATAATTGTAACATATCCACTTTATATACATACGTACATTCATTTATTCATTAAGTAATGTCTACTCTGAGTAAAGGATTTTATTAGATATGAAGCTATGAAGAAAAACATATTTGATCATTGCAGCTTTTAACAATGAACTATTTTAAATAAATGATGTGATACTGTTACATGAAACTAAGCATCTGAAACATTTTCTACTTGGGAGCATTAATATTAAGCTTAATAGCAGCAAACTTACCACAGACATAAAATTCTAAAATGGTTACTTAGAACAAAATGGTATATTTGCAAATGATATAATTAAAATTCAAAGCAGAATTTAACTATCCTTTTCAAAAACTTTCTTTGATGTTATTACAAAGACATGGTGTGCATATATTTACATATAGATATATATATTCAGAATCTATTCATACATGCATGTCTGAAAAATACTCAAATTGCCAAATTTGAAATAAAGCTAATGAGCATACACATTTCAAGTTTCTAATTACACCTATGGTGCATATATGCATTTTGTTTTCCTGTGTAATATACTTGATATCTATAAATATTGTAAGATTTCAAAATCTTACTGTAAAACATCATATTAAAATAGAAAATTTCAAATTATATAGTCTCTGCATAAATTCTTCATAGTACAGTTCTATTTAAGTGACTACTAAAAATATTATCATATGTGATTTCAGTAGAAGTAAATTTATTCTAAGCTAAATATCAAATAATTTTTTCTGACTGAAAATCAGTTTATAGTTAAAATATCAGTTATATGTAACTTATCCACAATTCAGTCTGGTAATCTCACTTTTTTGGCTTACAGTTTAGAATTAGAAAACTGAAAAATCCTTAAGCAGATAAAAATGATATTACATAACTAATGTACCACAAGGCATATACTTTATTCTTCAGGAGCACTTCACTTCTCAACTTACTCTGCTTTACATGTAATTAAAACAAACTAGGTTTTCAGTTGCTGAATTCAAGATCAGAAACATTTAGGGGCAAGGAATATGACACAGGGGTTCCCATTTCTTCCTTTTAAACTGGCTAATGACATCACTGAAGTTCAAGGTTACTGTGTTCTATGAAAAGTCATATCAACATTTAAACATGAAGGATGAAAAACTGCAACTGTGTGTGCGTATTTCATCTTTATCACTCTCCCCCAAAACTATAAAGGAAACACAAAGGTAGTTTAGGATTCCCCTTATATTGTTGACTAATTTATTATTTTCCTATTTCCTACTAAACACACACACACACTGTACACACACACACACACCCATACACATTAAGGACAGCATCAACAAAAGGGTGAAAACCAGTGTGGATTTTATTTGTTGCTCAGTGAACTACTGAGTTATCTTTTCTCATAAACTGAAGTTTTCAGAGGAAAGATTCAGATATTAGTATAGTTTTTAAGCAACAATTCCAAAATGGATGGTATTTTCTCAGACAGAAACATCAGCTGGATAATTTATGCTTAAAGCTTCTCAGCTTCAGGGCAAATTTCTATTGCAGATCATGTTTACCTTAGAAAGCACTCATCTTCCCACAGACATCTGGTTTAGCACAAATTTGCCCACTATTTTTAAGGTTACCATAAGAAGCAAACATTTCATGATCCATGAAGAAAATCCCAAAATAGGCATTAATCTTAGGGGATGCTGTTCTCATAGATCAAGAGCTTCCAAAGAATTAAGCTTAATAATCAAATTGTACAAATGCATAGGGTAGAATAACAAATGCACAGAGGTAGAATCAGAAATAATAGGTAGACAAGAGTCAAAACAAGATGGAGTACTGTGATTAATTCTATGCCACAATAGCTAGTTCTCCTTTTTCTTGTGTACTTTGAATCCACAGGCCATTTACCTGAAAACTGGCTTTTTTCTGAATGGTCACATTGTGACAACTTTGTAATTTTATATATAATTCAAATATCATAAAACTTACCCTTATCCTTTAAAAGTGAGTGGATTTAGTACATTCATACACTTGAATAACTATCTTCATTATCTAACTCCAGAATATTTTTATCACCCACAAAAAAACAAAAACAAAACCACACACAACAAAACTCTGGACCTTTTAGTTCTTGCCCCTTCCCACAGCTATTGGCAATTAACCATCTGTTTTCTTGGCCATTTACCTGTTCTGGACTTTTAACACAAATGGCACCAAATAATATGTGCTCTTTATTTGGTCTACCTCTACTGTCCATATTGATAAAATGTCTTTGGTGATGCCTTTGTAAACAGAATTTAATTTTATGCTCTGCACTGGTGGGGAGAGGTGTTTAGTTTGGTTTGCTTTTGTGCTAGTCAATCAGCATTTATATCTGTTTGCTTTTATTTATCATTATCACCCCTCTTTCTTTTTGGGAAACTATGTCTTCTCTTTTATATAGGTTATCTTGGTGTTAGACTTTAAAACAAATTGTTTTTTTGTTTTTTTTATTTTTTTAAGCTACTGGGTAAGCCACATGGTAAGATATATTTTACAAATCTGTTCTCTGCTCTTCTCAAATATGATTCTGCCAAATCCCCCCAGTCCAATCCTGAATGACTGATAGGAACCTTTCCCCCTAAGCTTCTGCTCAAGGTGCTTGCATTCCAACTATCTGCTTTCTAAAGCTTTCTGAAAGAATCTTTAGTCAATGTGTCCCCTGATCTATAGACAATAAATTCCATTTTCTACTCATCTCTCAAGAAAGAACCAACAGGTCAGAAACACCCATACTATTTAGTTATGATTCTAGGCAGATGATACTAAGGATTCTTTGGAAAGAGTAAGTAAAAATGTCACTATTACTCTTTAGCACAAAAAGACTTAAAGCCCAAGAAATTCAATGTACTATATAAGGGCAACATATAGATGTGATGATATTTTTGTGAAATAGTACCTGGACTGGGAGAAACTTCCACAAAGAATATATTTTTTCTTTGAAGAGAAGAAAGTACACCATGGTTTTTATATTAATTTCCTAACTGAGGAAATTTCCAAAACAAAAAAGCAGGCCAAAAAGTAACATATGGGTGCCCCATTTGCATTTTCTTTTTTGGTAGCAACAATAGACTCAATTTTCAAAAGGCAGAGCAGCTCAAGACTGAACAAGTATGCCGTTTGGTGTCTGATTTTACCCAATATCTTCAATACCTTCTGCTCTGAACGTTTTTGCAGCTAAAGCATGCAAAATAAGGATGCAAATCTGTGAACTTTTAATTTTATAGATACTAATAAGACGAGCTGTGTAATATTTTACAGAATTAAACAAAATAGAAATCCTCGGACTTTTATTTTTAAAGATACTACCAGGACATGCTGCATAATACTTTACAGAATAAAACAAAATAGAAATCCTCCTGTGCTTATTTAAGTGAAGATATAAATTTCAACCATGAATTTTTATTTTATTCATCCTAGTTTCCTAAGGCCAGTCACTGTACCTCATAAAGTGTTTGCATGGAGACAGACTTGCATTGATTTATATGATAGTAGTTTTCATGAAGATTGATTAAACTAGAAATGTGTTATAAGGTCAAAAGTCAGATATGCACTACTGGATCATCCCCAATTGTTTGACCACCCTATCAGAACCTCCCCTCTCTACCACAGGACATGTAAGGTTTCATAGAAACACCAAGGAAGCGTTGGTTGAATTAAAGTGCCTTGCCTTGGTTAACCCAATTATGCAAACCTGTCCACTTAGAGTACTTTGGTAGTTATATAAAATATTATTTGAAACAGACTCTGCTTCTTTATAAATATAGTTGCTACTTTTTTTTTTTAAACAGAATAAAGACAGAGGAGAAAAGAAAGGGATATCATTTGACATGGCAGTTTGAGATTTTTCAACAGTCAACACTGTTAACCATTGTTGCTGTATTTAGTACAAAGTATTAGAGGCTTAATCACACCAGAGTTCTTTGAAATCACAACTTATTCAGCCCAATTTCTTTTCAGAATAGGCCTAAATGATTTTTGCAGCGTTCAGTATGATAAGAGTCAACGAATTTTTAAGGCCACTGACAAAGCAATGGTAAAATTTAAAGTAGTAAGTATAAATTCTTAGCTTAGAGTTTTAGTTTTGCTGATCAGAATTTGATATTGCCTAACGTCATTTTTATTTTTAGAGAACATTTTTATATTTAAGTAAACTGAGGGGACTCTCTTTGTTATTTCATACTGGCTTCTAAGTATTTCCCGTAGCTTCAAATTTCACTTAAGAGTGATACTGCTTTGAACATTAATATTCCTGGGATGTTTTACATGCTGCCAAAGAAATAGAATTTAATCTCATTTCAAAGCATTACTCTCTATTGTTTTTTGTAAATATTCCTACTGAAAAGGTGCCATCGGAAAATACTGGGAAAACTCCATTCTGTTTGTGATCATTTCATATATTGTGCATATGGAAGGATGTGGTGTAGAAGACCCACAGGGGCAGATGCTCAGATAAAGAGGGACATGCCTTACTGTGAGCAGGATATTCCAAGCACAGCTGCAATTAACAGGGAATTTTAAAACCTGTATTCTTCCCCTTCACTTGATCATCAGTAGGAAATATGTATAAAAATCAAATCTGGTACAGATTTTATTTCAACTGCTATGTCTCCAAAACATTGCTGAAAAGATTTAAAGCTACAACTGCTCTAAACAATCAAGAATGTGTGCAATGTTTCAAAGAAAGTTGACTTTTCCTCCCATGTTGGGGGGGAAGAAGGGAGAGTGGGAGAAAATGAAAATGGATTAAATAGTTTTCTCACTGTCTATCATTTTAACACTAATCACTTTGCAGTAAGCAGTTTTAGAGGCACTTAAAAATTGGGTTAAAAGCATGATGTTTCTTTTATCAGGTGCTTTGTCTTTCTCAAAGCTTTGTGCCTATCTATATTTGACTTTATGTGATTCTTCTCTGGAAAAGCATTATGACTACAAGTGAACTCTCCTAGAAAAACAAGGTAGATGGCATAAGGTTTAACAAAGTTCCAACAACTGGAAAGAAATTAGACCAAAAGATCCAAAATTCATGTGGATGGAAACTTCGTGCAGTTGCTTTTCCACAATAAGATTATTTAATGGCGTCAAAGATATTGCTGCTGTGACTCAAAAAGAATGAAGAAGTCCTGCACCTGAATCTGTGGCTTCATGACACAGTGGGAGGTTATTAAACAAACAATCAGTACTGGAAAAAAAACTGAAAACCCAAGTACTCTTAAAATGGAGATAAAAATAATAATAATAAAAAATAATGAAAAAATTCGTAATAAAAGCAAAAAGTGAAATGACACTGTCTTAAAAGACAAAATGAAAAACTGTAAAAGCAAGTTGATAAGGCTTAGCAAAATGTAGGTATAACTGTACTCATGTACAAGTTCTTAGAACAGACTAAATTAAACACGATCTCAAGATCTTTGTGAAGAAAAATATCCTTTTTCTAAGATAACTGATAGCTCAGTATTCTTCACTTTTAATTTTTATGACATGAGCAAATAGGTTTTTTTTTTTTTTGAAAAAAAATACTTGAGAATAAAGTCCTTACTTAATTTTTCCTCCTTATTTAATCTTTTGATTTCCAAATTATTTCCATTTGAAACATTTATGAAGGAGTCATCCCAACTCTGAACACACTGCCTGGTCTAAAGCAGCAACAAAGTCAGGTACTCACTGCTTAGCTGTGTTCCATTTCATCACATACCCCGATTTCACAAAATCCTACATCTTTTGCAAAACTTGTGTTTATTTGCAAAACTTGTCTATTATTAACCTGTTCAAAATCCAACATCCTAGACATAAAATGATAAACTGGGGCTGACATCAGCAATCAACTAGAAAGACTGTTTAAGTAGGGAGTGTTTTTTGAGATGGTCAAGAGTATATCTGTATGTTTTATGATGCCTGCTTTCCTACCTCCTATCAGTGGGGACTCAAGCAATTTGAATAATGAGGACTTATTTTTTAAATTAATAAAGTGAATTCTTCTAGACCCCAAATCTATCAAGATAATCTATTGGTGCTCTTTGAATAACTTCATGTAAGCCTCTGGGAGCTTATTGGAGGGACTACTGAATAAACACAGCATTAGCGTATTTCTCTTACAAAGAATCTAAACATTTTAAAATTTGGGGACTTTAAAAGTTTATTCTGCCTGTTTTTTTCCTTTAAATCTGTTTTAGGGAGCAACAGTGATGCCTTAATAGATAGGAATTAAACAGTTTCTTTCATTTTTCAAATAGATAAAGCACTGATATAGTTTTAAACTTATAAATTTCTCATTTATAAGCATAACAATTTCTTTTGTAGATTAATCAATATGGAAACTCGTTAGCATTGTGACTTAAAGACTAAGTCACAGACATTCTTTAGGTATTTGTGAATATAACAATCATACGGTTATGAACAAGTTCAAAAATCTCCATTTCTTACACATAATAATTACAATGACTATACACAGTTAATTGGAAATCGAAGAACATTAATTAAAAACCACGACAAGATCTCTCTGCAATAGAGCTGTAGATTACCTGAGATTGTGCATTGACGTTGGCGCCATTTGTCACCAAGACCTTTACCACCTCTGCCTGCCCAGCCAGAGATGCTATATGCAATGCTGTGTTTCCTTTCTAGAAGATGAAAAGAAAAATACATCAACTCACCATTTTTTCCTGTATGATTTGACATTTTTACAAAATATTCACACTCTTCTGTTTACAAATTCCCCGGACACAAATTTGACCAGTAGCTCATGCAAAATATGCTCTAATCCTTATGGAGGGCTGACTCCTCACTGAAGTTGGTAAGTGATAAAAGAAGCATTAAAGTTGTACTGACCTTTGTAGCTGCATCTACATTGGCTTCTCTTTGTAGCAGTTCAGAAACAACTTCTACATGACCTTCTTTGGAGGCCAGATGGAGTGCATTCAATCCATTCTGAATAAAAGTGAAGGGGAAGCTTTACTCAGCTGGTTGAAATAGAGCAGTAAACAGACTAACAAGAACTCTTAAGATAATAGTCACCATCAACTACTTGCCTATCTGCAGTGTTGGAACTTGTAGATGGAATAGGACTACTTAAAAATTAGGTGGGTTGCTCTGGCATCATTACTTAATAAACTTTTGGAGTTAGTAAGTGACCCATAGCTACATTTCTGAATAAAAAAAAAATCTAGCAAAGCAGAGACTAAATTGATAATTCACACTGATAACATTTAGCAGAAAAAAAATAGCCCCAAAATAGAATGTCTTGGGAACATCTAATAAAAAATTTAAGTAATTTAAGGTCGTATATTTACTAGAACACTGAAAAATAGCAACAATTACTAACCTGATTGCAAATGTTGATGTCAACTCCATTCTTTATGTAATCAAGGGCCTTTTCTAAGTGTCCAGCTCGAGCTGCTCTTAAGTAACTTGCGTTGGCATCAGACTGAAAAAAGAAGAAAAGTATTTTGATTAACAATGAAACTAGTATACGTGTTTCTAACCAGTTTATAGTCCAAATCAAAAAGGTAGGAAAATCAAGATTTTTAATTGAAGTTCTTTGTAAAGTCACCAGGATCAAGCAAATTCTTTGAAAGTTAATTTCTTTCTATGAAATTATATTCAATTCTGAGCTGAAACAGAAAATTTCCCATAGCATACAGGCACCTTAAATTAACATACCATTTCTGGAGAGTAATGAGACATTCTGTAACTTACCAGCTGTTATATTACAAAATTCTTACCATTCTTTTGCACCAGAAACTTAACATCTTGTATCAAGCTACCACAATTAATGTTTTAATTAATAGTTTCACAAATAGATTTAATATTATTTTAGCTTAACAGGAATTAGTGGGCAATTTTCCCTTGGATTATTCTACAGGACACACTGACTTGTTAGAATTTGAAAAGCATTTATAAGTGTCTACACATATTATAAAGTATAGTCTTCATATATTTTCAAGCAAGCTAAAATCTTGGGGAAAAATGTCTTTAAAAAGCACTAGCAGAAGCAAAAGTAAGTTCACATGCATTTTAAAGCAACAAAAACCAATTCTACAATTCATCCACTCAAGGCTTGCAATTCTGAATTACTGCTAAACTCTAATACCTGCAGCTGCAGTGTTGAAACTCCTAAATGAAGAAGGAATGAAAGAAAAACTAGCAAAGTTGTGTGCACAACTTGTAAAGGAATCTTGCTCAGTGAAGAACAATATGGAAGCAGGACTTCTCTAAAGGACAGTCAAAAACATCTTGTCACTGGTTATAAATGCAATCATACAGAGTATGACTTAAAGGAGTAAAGTGTCTTCTTTCAGCCCTTTGGCAGATATCTTTTCTGAACTCCATTGATGCCACCTGTCTGTAATGTCTTCCCAGGCCTTCCAGGCAGAGGTTAATTGCTCAGTGCTCCCAAAGCATTAATTCCATTGAGCTCCCATGCCATTTATCAGTCTTCTAGTTTTGCTGTACCTGTCCTTCCTCGTTCCTAAACTGGAAGTCCCTTAAAAATAAGAGGCAGATTAAGGGGGTGGTAAGTGGAAAGCCACCAAGATGCCAATCTGTGTGGAATGCTAATCTATGCCCAGAAATGTAGTTGAGAAGGAGATTCCTTCCTTCACAAAGGACGTTGGCCCTGGAGTCAGTCCACTGAGAGTTGACTTGCTAGATCCCCAGAGGAGATGCACTGCTCCACGGTTAGGACTCCAAGGTTCCCAACTTTCCCATGTATAGCAAGAACACTGCTTTCTCCAAGTCAGGGCTTTTCAGTTTCAGCATTATTGGCATTTCGTTCTGGACAAATCTTTACTGTGGGCAATTGTCCTGCTGTGCATCCAATTTTACCATATTCCTAGCTTCTATTCCTCAGTTGCCTGTAGTGTACCCCATCATGAAACAACCAAAAATGTCCTCCAAGCTGTCAAATATCTGTGTGTTTGGGGGGAGAGGGAGAGCAGGAGGTGAGAAATCCTCTCAATTGAGAACCTGGACTTTAGTTGAAGAACACACTAACTTATTTGAAGAACATAGGCTACAACAGATTTAAATCTTTGGCCTATCTAGATTGCCACATGGCTAAAGTTAGCATAAAACAGTGACTACATGTATATTCATCTTTCAGTTTCTGCTGCAACACAGCAGGTACCTCTAAATGTTTTGCAAATGAGTCAATAAATCAGTGAATAAGTAAATTGAGTATAAGTAACTATGAAGTAAAATATCTGAAACAATAAAAGCAGGTTAAGTAACAACAATAGCTTTCACTTTTCAATTAATTAATTTTTTTATTCAATCTTGAACTTATCCATTAATCAATATGTTCACCAAGATGGAGAATATAAGTGGAGAGGAATGGATATTAACAATAGCTTTTAAGTTGAGATTTTGTTATGATATGAGACCATAAACTGAGCCACCAAGGTGGGCATTGTGTAGCATACACAAGTTTTGCTGAAATAATATGGGGATTTGAAACAAACAGGTGAGTTATTTAAGTAGAGCAGAGGACTAGGAAAGGGGAGGATAAGAGACAGGTTTAATCAGACAATGGAAAACCAAAGACCTGAGAATTTAAATTGAAATAAAATACAGATGTGGCACAATTGAAAATTCACTTGTCTTCATCTTAGTGTCTGCTAAACTTTTCCAAATGGATGTTTTACTAGTTTTTCTTTCAAAATCTACCTAGTATAGTGTATCTATATAGCATTATTAGTTTAATGTTAAAAAGACATTTTGTATTATGTTTAATAGCAACTTTTTTTTTTAAGGAGTTTACTATTTTGAGAAGGTTAACTTCATTTTTTGCTTGGTTGCTAAATTCTGTTAGAATTAAACCAGCAATACAAAGATAGCTCATTATACCATAAAATATCATCTTCTTTGTGCCAGCTCAATGACTTATCAGTGAATTTGCCCAGAAGGCTGTTCTGGGAACAAATGACATCAGTCTGCCTGGATATTCCAACTGCCAGAGATAACAACTGTGAGTTAAGCACCCCAATCTCTGAAAGTGAGTACATAAAAATAGCAGCTAAAGTTCAAAAAAATGAGTTCAATTTCAAGGAAATTCTTCAAATCAAACAGGTTTGCAATATGCTATCATTTTCTCCTCAAAGGTTTTCAGAAATTTCCCCTACTAAAACTTGAACTCAAAACAAAATACAGACCCAAAGACAATGAAGACAACTTCAAAATACCAAAAAAAAAAAAAAAAAAAAAAAAAAAAAAAAAAAAAAAAAAAAAAAAAAAAAAAAAAAAAAAAAAAAAAAAAAAAAAAAAAAAGAAAAAGAAAGAAAGAAAGAAAACACCAAAGCAAAACAAATCCTCTAAATCTTCCAATATAGTGCTTCTCTGCTATTTAGTATTTGGATTCTGTTGAGATGAACAGAATCTATGAACAAATTCCTTTCTTTCAAGGACTGATAAATATGTTCATGCATTCATGTTTAAGAACTTGCTCTAATGATTTAGAATTCTCTGGGGGTTATCTTCATTACATCACTTTCACTCAATGATTCTGTTAACAAGCAATTCTCGGAGGTAGCTACCTATCACCTGAGAACTTTAGGGAAAAAGGAAAAACCTTTAAGATGAAAAATTTACTTTTTTCACTTTTTTCTCAGTCCTCTATTTCTCAACACACCAATACATAGCAAATGGCCATTTTATACTTAAGGAAAAAGTGTAGAGGAAGGAAGTAGAAGGAAAAGAAAAAAAGAAAAAGCAAGAAATAAATAGGATTGCCTTAAAGAAAAGTGACAACTTAAGAAGCGAAGTTAAAGTCCACAACGAGGAGGAAGTCGCTTTTTTTTTAACCTTCAACCACCAGCAGACAATGCAGGCTCCATTGTTGAATATCTATATCTACGAGGTGCAGCTTGTGCCAACATCTGACCATGTGGTGTATAAAACAAATGTGGCACAAATGAAGACCCTTTTGTCTTTATCATAACTGTCATTTTTCCAAAATGCATTGCTGAACGGTAAGGTAAACCATGGGCTCTTCATTGTTTCTGTCTTTTAAATTCTGCCTACAGTACATATGCATATATAGCTGTTCATTTCTTTAATAAAAAACAGTTAATATTTTACTTTAGGCTCAATATCAGTGTGTTTTATCTCTGAGCTGCCATGTTATCAAATAACTAGGGATTACACTTAATTACTGGCAACAGCCTGTTTTTTTAATCTTGAACACTATTAAAACAATGCCTCTTAACACCAGTTGTAGACAAATGACTATGGAAGGAAATTAGGTCCCCTGAGAAGTTGAACTTGCCACATGAAAGACACACAAAGGCAGTCACTGTCTATGGAACTAGTTGTCACAAAATGCATAAAAACAGGTTGGTCAGTGCTTTTCCCCTTTGGGTGACCAAAATCCGAAAGAATTTGGAAAATGAAAGTATCTTTTATTACCATTCAATGTTTTACTTAATTAGTCAATACTTCACAAGCAAGAAAAATGAACCATGTGTTTTTCAGAGAAATACCTTTAAGGACGGAGGAAAAGCATGATTATTAATTAATCTAGTAACTCAGCATTTCTACTTATACAGTAGCTTATCAGGGGGATATGTTTTAAGACATAATGGGAACCCTATATATATTATGTTTTCATATATATATGTACATGTATATATAGAGAATATATATATAGGGATATATAGGATAAATATATATGTGTGTGTAATACACACCTATGATGTTCAGTTTATAAATGAGGCACAGTAAGAGATTAAAAAAATAATAAAACAATTACAACCCTATAGTTTGTCAAAGTTATGTGCATATGGTATTTCTCTTCATAGATCCTACTTTCAGATCATGGTGTATAACGTGTAACTGAAACCACAAGAGAAACGAAGGATAAGGGCAAACCACTGCACAGTAAGTCCACACTTAGCAGCATGGGTAGTGGCAACTTTAAGCAAAAGAAAATATGATGAAATTAATTTTACCACAAGTGAGCTTAAGCTCTCACAACTTATTTCTGGTGACAAAAATATCACCCAACTTTCAAACAAAGATCCAAAACATTTCCAGTATTTAACAATTTACTTTAATTTATTCATCCATCTCTAACCCACTTATTCTCAATCAGGTCACAGGTAGCCAAATTCTGTCCCAGTGGTTTAGGGTCCATTGCAGGAGAGGAAAGCTAGAGCTCCCATCAGAAGCTGTACACTCACATACACCCACATTCACTTAGATTGGGACAACTCAGACACAGCAGTGAAGCTTATGTGCATGTCTTTGGAATATGGAAGAAAACCAAAGCACCCGGAGAAAACTCATGCACAAATGGGAAGAATATGCAAACTTCACATAGAGAGTGGCTCTAACCAGGAAAGAATTTTTTAACCTCATCAACATTATAACAAAATGTGGTTCAATATCCTGCTGTGCTTGATTGATATCATTTGGCAGAAAGTGGTTAGAAAGAATAAGCATTCCCTGAGTATGAACCTCAGCAATAACTAGTATGTTTGTTATATACCTCTGACTATTACAAGTCCCTATAGTATTCTTTCAACAATATGAAATGCATTAATTGTATATGCCACTATACAATTGTGATGGAAATGTTAATCTAGACCACCTGACTCCAAAGTCTAGGCTATCAACCATCATTCTACAAAAGGTCTTATTAAGACTTCCTTCCATAGTTTATGCTTAGTCACTCTTGATTCACTCATCCATCCATCCATCCATCCATCCATCCATCCATCCATCCATCCATCCATCCATCCATCCATCCATCCATCCATCATCCCATCCATCTGCCCAACCTCCATCCATTTCCATCCATCCATTCAATTACCTATATAGTTACTTGGAGATAACATCCCAGCTAGACCTAATTACTTCACTGAGTTAATTTCTAGGCTCAAGATGAAGTAATAGACTGGAGACTAAGAGAGCATCTAATAGGGTTCTTTTCCACTGCTTCTAAACCTCTGGGGCAATCTCCAGGGTTCACTAATCTCTGCTGCAGAAAGTTGGATTATGCACCCAATCAAATATTTTGTGTCTCAGGCTTTTATCACCTCCACCCATCTTTTAAAACTTATCATAAACCATGCCATAAAACAGAAAACCTAAAACATAGGAACAGTTTTAAAAAGTTACAAAACACTCATAAAAGACCATCAAATCATAAAGGAACACCAATTATTTTAAGAATGAAAGTTATAAGTAGTTTTGTAAATTTTCAAGCATTTTATGCAGTTATGCAGATATATGTAGATATTAAAAATTATTCAATCAAGAATAGAATCTACACTGCAGATATGGACTATCCATCCCAGTTGTCTCTCCAAAGACATCCTTTGTTCTAGCTAATCATTCTCATGCCTTTTTAAAACATTTTAACACCTATATTTACCTCACCAAACTAAATATTCAGGTACTGGAGTCTTAACAGTACCTGACTGTACTGTTAAGGTATCATACATTATATATCCTTCATGAATTATATATACTTTGGTAATATGCTTCTTTTGTTGAATGTTGTATTTCTTGGAGCCATCCATGTTGGCATGTTTAACTATACTCAATTTATCATTGCTACTGCAGAAGATTCCATTATGTGATTATGCAGAGTTGATGGATATTTGTGTTGTTTCCAGTTTGGACTCACTATGTATGGTGCTTCTGGGAACATTCTGGCACTAGTCCTAGAACACATACGAAAGACTTTTAAAAGGTAGATACCTAGGATCATAAATAATGGGTCAATGACATGTGCCTATTCAACTTTACAGTTAATGGCAGTTTTTATGCCAAAGTGATTGTACTAATTTACAAATTCTGTGGTTTTTAATCACTGATTATGGATTTATATTCCTTAGAAATTAATCTTTGAGAATTTGCTTGGGCCTAAGCTAACATTGTCATATTCCAAAAAGAAATTTAAGATTACTTCTGCCAATTGCCTAATGGCACTATCACTCCAAGACTATTTAAAGAGAACTGCTTGCCTTGAGGGTTTTTTTTTTTTTTTTTTTTTTGAGGTTTGTTTTTAAAAAGGCTACACAGATAAATTTAGAACTCTAACTGGCATGGAGAAGAGGGCTTTCTTGTGATTACAAATCTCAGAGGAGTTTTTTTTTTTTCTTCTTCTTTCATCTGGTAACAAATTGAGTCAGGCAAGAGTATAGGTGATGGGTTTACTTCCTGTTCACCCTCATATTGGGAGCTACACTTCTGGGTCCAGCTTAACCGGCAATCTCCTTTCAGGGTTTCCCCTCCTGTGTCCTATGTCAATTTAGTCAAGTAAAATTGATTCTTCTTTCACATCACTTTTCACCTTCATAGATTCCTTACTTTTGTGTCAGTCACAGGTATACTGCAAAAGATTTTCATCATTGTCCAATAGCATTGCTAACAACTGGAAATATGTTTAATATTTCATTTCAATTCATTCTGCTATATGTCCAGTTTGAGCCCTTTGCCATATGATGTCTGAATCCGTCTATAAACCTACAGGAGACTAAAGCTGGCACACTGTCCCTAGCTGAAACTGAATATGCCAGAAGCACTGAACAATATTCAGGAGCTTGCAAGGAGCCGCTAAGGATTCTGAGAAAATCATGACAAGGATGAGAGCTGCAACTGAGTACTTACTCTAGGTCGACAAGTCAAGGGTTTCCCTAAGTATTTTATGTATATTCTTATTACATAGAATTATACCTGTATCACTGTTATTTATTTCTTCAAAAGTCAATTAAGATAGGACTGTACATCACAGATGTGGAAAAATAGATGTTATGAAAGTTAAGTGATTGTCCAGTTCACAGTTAACAAGAATTGAACTTACCACTACTTGATAACAAGCTCAGGCTCTATTAACATCAAAGGTTGTATGAAGCTAAGGAGCTCATGAAAACTATGATGAAGTGTAAGGTTAAAACTCCCATATACCTATTTTCAGTTTTACCCCCAATAGACATACTTTTATCTGTTTTATTGATTTTTGATGACATCATTTGTAAAGCTGTTTTTTCTTTTAAACCATATTATTCAATCAATTTTATAATCTCTGAGGCTCTTTAAAACCTACCCCAAACAAATACTTCTAGCTTGATCTACAACATAAACAATGATCTTGAAAGCAATTTTGACAGCTTATTATTCCTCAAAGACATTATTTCCGGATGGATTCTGTAATTTCCTGGCACTGTGACTTCACCCAGGGCATTCCTTTGTAGTAATGATCAAACTCACTCACCTTTCCAAGAAATTTACCTAATAAATCTTAGATTCAGTTCAAAAGTCACTTTATCTCTGCTTTTCCCCCAGATCAACAAAATACATGTCTTTTCTGATTTCTACAGCACTTGGTCTGTTCTGCTTAATTGCCAGCTCGCCCATCAGATGGACGGCCATCTCTTTGTATAGTTCCTTGTCCTTTTCAGGGCTTAGTTACCTAATTAATGTTAAATGAAGAAATATTGCTCTCTTGCAGAGCCTAACACTGTTTCTTGAGAAGCAAAATCTACACCAGCTTCATTATAAACAAAACAATTTTGCTTATATCATCTCCAGTCTCTTGCTCTCTTCCCATTTCACCAAAGAAAGATATAAGTGACAGGCTTGGGAGTTCTTCTTTCTAATGTCAAGAGAAAATATAAAGGAAGAACTCAGTGTGTTTGAATTTATTCTGGTTTCCCAGTTCACCTTGGGTACAACTGCCTGATTTGCTTGCTGGGATCACCTGTGGAGCAGCTTGTGTTGAGTATTCATTTGAACGAATATGCAAGTAGAGTCTGCATTCTATTATTTTTATGAACCCTAGTGCATGTAAGTATAACAATACCAAATAATATGTCTCAACCATGGACATTTACAGTAAGTGAAGCATTTTCCATTGATGGTCCCAAAAGCATTCTCACAGGTCCTTAAAGTCAACACCTGGCAAGAAGTCAGGGGTATTTTTCTAGAAATTGGTAGGGCTGGGTTAAGAATTTGCATCTACTTGGCTTTAGACCTTCACCCTTAATTATGGTAGTCTAATGTCTTCCTTGGTTAAATATTCCAGAGGAATATAAAAGAAGGAAAAGTACCTATTCATTGAGTAAAGGAGAAAAGCAACAACATTTATTTAGCATCCCACAAATGGATTGTACTTATGCCAAGTGCTTTCAAGTAGGGCTGGGGGGTGGTCACTGTTTTCGAAACATCCCTTTCTCACTCTTTTGTCTTAAGGGAGGATGAGGTCCAAAAACAGAGACCTCTCTGGAGGATTCCACACCCACCTAATCCCAGCAGTAGTCAGTCAGTTTTTGCCCTCCTGGTTTATGCAAGTTGTTCTGGTTGTTGTACTTATGCAATTAGATATTAAAGTATGAAATCGTGCACAGAAAAGGAGTATTTGCATAAATGTTAGTGCTGTGAATCAGTTATAGACGAGATGACTGTAACAGGGTAAATTAAAAATCAGAAAATCCAGAAAGAATTCTATAGTCAGATTACTTCATAGGTTTCTTTAACGTCCAGTTTCCTTTAAAGATACTAAAATTGGCACACTGAAAAAGCATTTTTATTATTGAAGGACAACATGAAAGGACAAATCTGCTTCCATGTTCAGAAAGAAGCCCTCATCTTTGTATCCTAGGCTTAACAAAGGATGTACATTTACAAAGCATTCATTAAAAATTGAATTTTGAACGAACATGTGCTTTTTATAATTTCTGATTAATTACTTTTAAAAAATCAACCAAATGGTGATTGATGGATTTTACTGTACAAAGAGCTTTCCATTAACCATGCTTTCTACTACTCAAGAATTTAATTTCAAGAAGATTCTAAGATACTCTAATAAAGCTTCCCTTAATAAAATTTTCTAAAAGCATTTATTATATAGGTGGCCACAGCCCACAGTCTACATTGCCTGTTTTCAGGTCACAAATCACAAAGTATGACCCACAGACAGCATCAATTTTCTCCCCTCAAATTGGGTCTGTTAATTTAAATGTAAGTTACAGTACTAATACATATATGCAGATGTATCTAGAAAGAAAATAATCTGCTTTCCTTAATCTACATTTTTAATTGCACTGTGATGTTGCTGAAACTGAGGTGATAAAACTGGGTCTTCAAATAATAAATGCCTTTATTAAATTATAACAAATATTCAAGGTAGATGTCACATTATTTATTCTATTACCAGGATTAAAGATTCATATTCAGTAAGGGGATCAAATCTAGCAGTTAGACAATAGAAGCTACTTAGCCTCTACCTTGAGGAGGCAATATGATTTCCAGCAATTTTATAGTCTAGTTGTATAAACAGAGCCAGTATGTGAAATAAGAATTCATAGTAGATGAAACCGCGGAAGTGACAGAGTCTATAGAAGCTTATTAAAAAAAAAAACCAGTCATTTCTGCATCCTGGATACAGCTGGGAAAACAGCTAACAGAAGGATAAGGACTTTAAGAGAGCATTAAGGCAGCAGTGAGATAAAAGGAAAATGGGCAGAGATAAAAGAAATTAAAAGCTCTGGGGAATGGTGAGCAGGAGATCTCTACTGAAGAGTCCTTTGTGGAAAATAATGCAAAAGAGGTTCACAGCAGATTTGCCCTGGTATCTATATCTGATTCAGTCTCACCATAAACATACTGGGAAATTATGAAAAAATAGGAGTAGAAAAAATTCATCAAATCTACATTTTAACTCAAATAATTATCAGCATATAATAGTATGGGAGAAAATGGAGACAAAAAGATCTATAGATTAATGGTTGTTAATCCACCCTGCCTCAAGGAACTGCAGAAGATGATTAAGAACAACAGAAAAACATTCAAGCTAGACAGTCATGTTCCACCCGCAGAGATTGCTCTCAGATGACACTTTTTGACAAATGCAGCTCAATTCTTACTTGGGACCAAAGATAAGGCTACTGAATTAAGTTATTGCATTGGCATAGTTCTATGTGATATTCAGGGGGATAGCAGTAGAATGAAACAGAGTAATGGGTGTCGTGGAGGCCTGGTGACAGTTAACTTCATTAAAATATAGAAATACTGGCATCAGATTTTTAAATCTTGACTTTGGTCACTTCCTTTACTCCTCTATGGTCCCCTTTAAAAAGCAAACTTTTATAATGAGAAACTAAAGTCATGAGACTTTTCTCAGAAGCATGGGGCAGTAATTTCAGGTGGATAAAGTAAAAGATTTGTTAATAATTCTCAATCAGGGAGGAAACTTACATAATATATGGGGTCCACTTATCAAGATCCTAAAGTCCTCTCTGGCATTGCTCCTTAATTAGTGATCTCAATACCAATTACTGTTAAACTAGTGTGTTTATTTAGAATATAGTACCTTTCACCAGAGGCCAATGGTTTGAGGGTCACGGTCTTGAGTTTGATGCTGTGAATTCAGGAATAGAGTTGACGTCCATATCCCTTGGAACATGGTGCTACTCTAGCACGCAAGAGGAGAGTCAGAAACAAAGGGTAGATTTTTTTCTTACCCACAAGACTACAGCAGAATCACACCTTAAGCCCTGGAATATAGCTGTTTATATAGCGCCCATTCAAACAGCCAGATATTTTAGAGTAAGAGATTATGTGCTGATATTTTATAGATATCTTGCAAAACAATCTAATTTTTGATCAATTTAAAAAGAATGCTACCAAATGTGTAACCTAAAACAACTGTGACATTCTTCCTCCTGCCAACAGAAATCTCAAGATGCTTAGGATACTGTTTTTTCTCTCTTCTTTCTCTTCCGAAGGGTATTAGGTCTTTATAGCAGCAAATAAGTCCATTTTATGGGTGTGTTCAGGAATGGGATGCAGAGATCTTAAATAGAGAATGATTGAAAGTTGTGTGTGTGTGTGTGTGTGTGTGTGTGTGTGTCTTGCATGGGTGCTTGAAAAAACTTGAATACTTTTAGTTAGGCAAGACCTTGGGTTAATAAGACTTTATTCTTTTTTTATTTAATTGCCACCAAATTAATGGCAACAAAGCAGCATGCCCATCTATAAATCAGTCAGAGGAGTAGAGGAAATAAGGTTTACCCAGTAAGGAAATGCTTCTAAACACTACCTATATTTGTAATCATCATTACCAAAACCACTCAAATAAAAGGAACTGCCGCCACAGATTTCTTCCAATTACTACAAGCCTGCCTTTGTTTGTAAGGATTTTGCTTGGAAGTCACCCCAGTTCATCCCTGAGAATGAGGTCACTGTCCCCTAACACATGTTAGGCATGGTTAGCATCTTTGCACTGGGAACCGTGCCAGAAAGGCCCCTGCTGTTGCGCATTTCAAACCTGTCAGGGTGTCTGTGCGTAGGGGTCTCCCTAAAACCAAAAGACAACAAATTCCAACATTATCTTTAAGTAGAGGGGAGTGGGAATCAATTAAACAAATAAACACAGTGCTGGCAGGCCTCTGCTTTAATAAAGGCAGTGTTTTAAGAGATTGACCTTGCCATGCTGATAAAATCCACTCTCATTAAATCACTAACATGATCTGGTTTACATCAAAAGAAGATCCAGAAGCCAGGCCCCATGCAATGTCTCTTCTCACCCAGAATCAGAGCCCTAAAAATTCTCTTAAAGGCTGACTAGAAATAAAAATAAACACAGAAAAGGAAGATATTTCCCACGGGGGTGGGGTGGGGAGGGAGGGTGGTGGTGAGGCATATGCTGATGCTGATCATCGGGTGAATATTTACAATATTCCTAAATGTAAAGTTAATGGTAAAACGTGACTTGTGTTTGTCTGAGGTTTTCTGAGAATTTAAAGTAGGATTTAAAGAGTCAGTTTCACTGACCTCTCCAGGGATATTAAAACCATTTGTATCAGAGTAGGAGAATTTTGCATATTTTAATAATAAGAGATCAATATTGTAATATTTTGACCTGATTTGTACTAGCTTGAGGTAGAACTTCAAATGAATCAGATTAAATCTTATATTTAAAGAATGTTCCTCTATATGAGACATCTCAAAGTATCTTCACATGCTACAGGCACGAAATTATATCCTAACACTAGTATGTGTTTGGTAGAATGGTATAGCTGATGCTGGTAATTAATAGATTAAAATGACTTAATCTGATGACAGGTAAACTCACTCCTACTCAAAGTTCCAGGATAGTGTGTCATGTGCATGTAAACTTACCACTAATGGTAAATGCTTCATTTTTAAATAAGAAATGGTTAAGTCTTAATACAAATTTTCTTGTGGCCAGGGTTTCTAACACAGATGTATAAAGTGGTGTAGATGTTTACACAAAGTAGTTTGACTTTGAAAATGTAAACTATAAGAATTATTGAATATATTCAAGGAAATTTTAAAGCACAGTAAGCCTGTCTTGCAGCAAGGTGAACATATACCACAGGGACATACTAATCTTAAAAGCCATAAAATACTTGGTTTATTGTTGACTATAAGGATTCAAATAAATTATCCTAGAAGATAATTGCAGATGGAGAAACCATTTCTGGAAAGTTTGTTATACTGGTATATTCATTACTAGGCTTGTTTGAAATCTCTGTCATGTATGGGTATGTTTCTGATTAGTTCTCAGGACAAAGCAGCATAGATACAAAAATGGTAATAAGTTATTTTAAAAAGAAAAAAAAACACCTCAATCTATCTGTTCTCAATATTTTTCAATATCTCAATATCTCAAAATATCTCAATATTTCTGAGTTTACAACATCTGACAAGCCACGGATTTTTTTTTCCTATCTTAATCCACAAAGATGGATTATTATGAGAAAGGATTGATTTTTCAGGAAATTTCAATGATGTTCGTTTGAGGAAATGATTTCCTCCAAAGTGTTATGAAGGTTGCATAAAATAGTTGGCCATTCATGTTGGTTTGTAATGTGCAAATTCTGTGAGTTACAGACTCTCTAGAACATATAACTGAACTCTTTGCCATTTCTTAGGCAGGCCTTAAACTTTTCTCATCATCAGTCATCCTTTACTCCTTTCTTTCTATGCTTCATCTAGTTCACCTGTCTCAATTATTTCCACATGAACATGTCTTTTAAGAAATTCTCTCATGGTCTCCTATGAGTAAGACTGCCTGTAAAATGCTTGATGCATCATCCTTATTCCACTGTTTACCAAGGGAAGTAGTTGTCTTAACCAGTTAGACTCTCCCAGCCCCCAAAGGCTATTGACATGAACCTCAGAGTGTCACCCTTTACATATGTGCTACAGCAAGAAAGGCATTTATGTAGGAGACTCTGCCTCACCTCAATAACAGTTATTAAATAATCTCACAGTATGTAGCCCTAAACTAGTAAACTGGTAATTACTAAATCTTAGTCTTGCGACGCAACTTTGTTTTGTATTAACAAGAAAGTATTTCTATCTTCTTTACATAAATTTTACTGGTTGAAGTAAACAGAGATCA
The DNA here is from genome assembly GCA_004024945.1 of Uropsilus gracilis. Classification (NCBI taxonomy): domain Eukaryota; kingdom Metazoa; phylum Chordata; class Mammalia; order Eulipotyphla; family Talpidae; genus Uropsilus; species Uropsilus gracilis. The sequence goes on along the minus strand of PVHY01005158.1, from coordinate 57,400 downwards.
TAGCATTATCTTATTGTATAAATAGAAAACTGAAGTAAAGAGAGGTGTAATCTGTTTAGGAATGGGAAAATTGTTAACAATACAATTCAGATTCTTGAATGTACATTTTTTCCATTACCTGCTGGTACAACAAGAATGCATTACTCCCCAATTCTGTAGTTTGAACTAATAAAAGAACCTGGCTAAAGATTTTCCTGCCTGACTCCCCACTTGAAAGGCATCTCCAAGGTCAATTGGTCTAATTTCCCTTTACCTAAATGATCATCTATGCAATAGTTTGTCCAAGGATCCCAGGGCCACAATAGTGCATCTAAGCATGGGGACCACTCGTGGCAGATGAAAAGAGCTAAAAACAACAGTACTGTCTCTCTAGACACCTAACAAAAAAGCTGTGTCCCCAACGGGATAGTGCTTTGACACCAAAATTTAGGAGTCTTGTGGGCCTCTTTGCTATTGAAACAATGGCCACGTTGCTATATAGATTGGTGAGTCAACAACAACAAATTTGGGAGTTTCTTAGAAATGCACTTAGTAATATGAAGGTATCACTACTCATCACTCTCACACTAAGGAATTGCATAGCAGTTAGAGCAGCTACGTCTCCCCTTGTTCATGGTGGATTACATAAAATACGTCAACTGTTTGGGATTTTTCCATTTATCTGCTATGTTATGAATCAGAACAAGGATGTCAGGGCTTCATGCCTAAGGATCCTTATTATGTAGGAGGTATTGGCATGAGTCCTAAAATATTTAATCCAGGGAACTATTCACATTTTAAATATAGCCACTTAAAACAGTGATAAGCTAAAATTGGTCTAGGTATCAGGAGAAGAAAGTATTTACTTGGGTAGATGAATATTTTTTCCATTTTTTTTTTTAAATCAGGAAATAAATAGCTTGGCTTTTAGTGTGGATAGACAATATTACAAACATAACTATTTTCTTCCAATGCATAAATACACTTTCTATGGTGGGAAACAACCTGAAAAGCACTTTGGACTTCACTTCCTGGTCAGATAATTAGAGCCTGGGGTTGAAAGCCCAGAGGAATTGAAGGGTGAGGCCCACAAGCACCAGAGGGAGAGGAGGCGTTAGCTAGTGAGAGAAGGGCTCTTGAATTTATCATCCGAAAATGTTGTATGCCAGCTGGTGCAGCTGGAGCCTTGCTGGTAGATGAAACTATTTGCCTTTTATGGGGGATTGCAGGAGGATGGTTTCACACTGATCATTTTGAAACACACACACACACACACACACACACCAAAAAGCTATTGCTCTTTCCATTTTTAATTTTTCATTTCTACTTAAGTCTATGATCAATAAAAGGATCTTAGGAGCCCTTGGTGAAAATACAGCATATTAGCTATTTGTATGAATAAAAATATATTCTAAAATGAACTTAGGTTATAAGTGGCATCAGAGGCACAGATAAGCTTAATGAATACTTGATTTGTGAAGCTTAGTAATATTTAAGTGACATTTACATTTTCCCTGGACAAGATCTGTAATCAGAAGACTTAACATCTTTATATTAAATGTAATAAAAGGGAAGAGCAAGAAAACGAGCAAGTAGCACACAGATATATAAGGGATGGCTTTAAAAATTCACTGAAAACATGAAGATTATAAAGAATGTTACTTTTTATTATATGAAATGGAAAATGTAAACACAGACTTAAACCCAAAGTTAAGGTAACTGCTGGAGTCTGTAGTTATAAGTGGTGATAATATGGTAGGGAAGTTTAGAATGCCCAGCTGTCTACTCCTCTAAGATATACCAAGGATCCTGAGATTCAAGACTCAGATTCAAAAAGATGCCTGTCATGTAGGACATTGAAGGTCTAATGCTAACAACAGTTATTTTTTGGGTATCTACAGATAGACATAGACTAACCTACTGCTACCTATCAGCAATTCAAAATGGTATAACGTTTTGAGTTCAGATCCTGGAGTCAGAATGTAAAGGTTCAAAATCTGGCTTTGCAGCTTACAAACCTGGGTGACCTTGGACAAGCTAATTAAACACTATAATTCAGTCTCTTTATCTGTGAAATGAGAACAGCAATGAAATTTAACTTATGACTAGATTAAGAAAGGCAATTTATACAAAGTATTAGAAATTATTCTGGCATTAAATTTTGGCCCTCAATGTTAAATGATAAATTTTAAAAAGTTAACCCAATTTTTTAGCCCACTATAACCATGACAGCCAATCATAATAGACCATGCAGTGACTAAACTCATGAGTTTGACCTTATTTGCCCAATGCCTTCAGCAACTCAGTTAAACATACAAACAAGGCCAGAGAACATTCTGTTGAGAGCAGTGGTTTTCAAACTTGTTTGTCTCAGGACCCACTGACACTCTTATAAACTATTAAAAATTCTCAAAGAGCTTTTAGTTTTGAGAGCTAGAATTACTGGCATTTAACATATTAGAAAATGAAACAGATATAAGCATTTATTCTTTTTTAAAAAATGAAATGATAACACATGTTACACAGTAACATGAAATAAAGATCTTATGAGAAACACTATTTTCCAAAACTAACAGAAAAGGTGATGTCTGAGATAGTTTTATAGTTTTATAAGTCACTTTAATGTCTGACACTACAAGATACATCTACTTTTCCAATCAACTTGTGTCATATGCTGTTTTGATATATTTGAAAAAAATGTGGCCTCAAATACACAATGCAATTAAGAAAATAGGGACATCACTAGTACTCTGCAAGGGCTCAGGGATACCCAGTTTCTTAGGCCAGTCACCTCTGAAAGTGACTGGCTTACAGCAAAATTTTCAACAGTTCACTTAATGGTACCAAGGTCTACCACATCCTAACAGAATTGTTAGGACAAGAGCCATGACTGAGTGGGAAGACAGCATTTAAGCAAATGCAGTGATGTTATTTCTGCAAAAAAATCTACCAAGATTGCTCTGAATGATACCAGGTTTGCCTATTCATTGTCTTTCTACTACCTTGTGTCAGGCCTCTTCCTAGACAGAATCTTAAGTGGCCATGTTCACAAACTCTAACCACTTTGACTTTAATACCCTTCCTCAGTAGATAATACTGTCAACTCAAAAGTTCTTAGAAAAGCTACGTGATGAAAAATAAGTCCATTACACACTGATATGGCGGTACCACTATGTCAGAAAGAAATCAAGAAAATTCTATACAGACAATCACAATCTGTCATAGCACATAGGAACAAATCCTGCATTCTGTGCAACTTTCGGACAAGAAATAATAATGACATTTTGGTCATTAATATTTAAATATTTTAGAATAGTATCTATAATAAGATTAAATGATTGCTAAAAGACCAAACATTATAAACCTAATTGATTAAAAACTTTGATGCCATTTCAACTAAGTTATGCCAAGTTTACTTTTAATTTATTTCAAATGCTCTTTTGATGCGATCTTTAAAATTATGAAAGTCTATAACACTGAAAGATCAGGATTTGATTAAAAATTTGAACAAATATTTTGAGTAATATATGCAAGACCACAGAAACCAAAAAGAATAAGAAAGTTTAGTTTTCTAAAAAGCTATGGTATTCAAAGTATGATTTATCTTATTGATTAAAATGTTTTCAGAACATAACAGAATACTCACTGAATTACAGAAACATGTAAATATTGATTTTTTTCTATTTTCTAAATTGACCATATCACTCATATGTCACTTGACCAAGAGTGGCACTAAATTCCCAACATTATATTTGCAAATGAACATGTATCATGAATGCCTATCCGCAGAGATCTTTCTTTCACATTTGAGTAAAAAAAGACTCCTGAACAAAATATTTCAATTTTGTAAATTTTTATGCTTAACAAATGATTAATTAGTAACTAAAAATACTTTTTTGACATACACTGAAATTTACATAGCATAACCTAAAAATACATTAATTGATGGTCCAATTAGTTTATATAATTTAGTTTTTATTATTAGCTTTGTTATATTGTCTGAGGATCACAACAAAAAGAAACTAGAGTAAGTTGGCAAATACATTTTAATTTTGTGAATTAAAGTGCCTTAATATTATAAAAACAATGCTCAAAAAGATACAATGATTAGATTGTAAATTAAATTCTCCTTTGTCTAATAATACTGCTTATATCTGTTTTTGCCCTGTATTTATGATTGACCTAAGGAGGTATCTTCGTAATGTTGCCTAAAAGACAACAAATCTAATCAAGTAAATGTCATATTTACTATATAACTAGAAGTTTTTGTTTCAAAAAACAGCTTTCTGCGTTCGTTGAGTTTGATGTATCAATTACCCTATAGCATAAAACACATAAATTTTCTGGGGTGAAATACAGAAAAGAAAATTTCTATGTGATTTTATAACAAGAATTTTATGTGCTATTATGGATATCTTCACAGGATTTAAATGCAATTCACAATTATTTGCTACTAAAAGATCTCACTGCTTCTGAAATGCATATTAAAAATATACCAAACTTGCACTTTGCTCAATATTAGAGCATAGGTTTCTTTTTGTCAAAGAGCATTATTTAAAAGTTAAGTTTTTATTGGCAATTTGCGGCAATATTAGTTCCTTCATAACAACTTATTAGCAACATATGAGAGATTCTAAAATTGGCAAAGGCACACATACAAATACCTTTCTAGAAGCTTTGTGATGCATGTTATGCAAGTTATTTTGTAAAAATAAAAGTTGTACAACCAGTGAAAATCCCCCCCAGCACAGACTAAGCAATCCAGTGAAAAACCTCTAAACAATACTATAGAAACTATAAGTCAAACCAAGCAGAAGAAATATTAATGATCACTTATGAAAATGTAATTCTGTACTATACCCTCTTTGCAATGATTTCTTCCATTGTTCATCTCAAGCAGATAAACTGTTCTGTCTTCGATTCAAGTCAGAGATGAAGCCAGAAGATGAATAGTCCTTATTCATTATCCCACTAAACCCAGTGAGCAACAGTGTATGCCATTCCATTGTGCCAGGACTACTATGGAATCTCTGTATTGGGTCAGTACCCTTCCAGAGTCACTGCACAGGGCAGGATAATTTCAAAGTCTGTCATTTTACTACACATTTTTTAAACAGCCTGCCCACCAAAACAGAAAATGCTGCACATATGGGCTGAGATCAGACTCTTTCACCATTTAATTGATATATTCTGACATGAGGCAGAAACAAGATGGTCTGATTTTTTCAGGGACTTTCCTTTTGGGTATCAGATCTTTTTTTAAAAAGGCAACTAATTCATAAAAGGTCAAAGCACTCCAGGTACATTCTTGAAAAACTGTAACATGTGTACTTGACTCCAAAACCTCCTGATAATTAGCATTTCTCATTGTCTCACTAGATAATCCGCAAATATCATTACATATCTACATAAAATTTTCATGGAACACCTATCTAAAACTTAACCTTCAACACAGATCATATTTTTTGAAGGGTGAGTTGATTCTTTTTAGAGTGACATAATGTGATTTTAAGGGTTTATCTGCCAATCTTCTTATATTACCAGTAAATTACAAATAGTATTAAAGCCTGAGACTCAGAAACAATATTCATAGCTTTATTATAATTTTCAAAGCTTAGTCTGAAAAGGATTTCTGAAACACAGACTGTTGTAAAGTCTCACTCAGATTAAAATCTCATAACTATCTACTCTAGAAAACAGTAACATTCCATAAAGGTCATGGAACAATATTCTTTGCTATAAGATTGACCTATATCTAAAAAAAACAAAGATAAAAACTGAATCATTTAAAATGAAGCACAAAATTGCACAACTTTTCCAAACTGCTTTTCGTAATACTGAAATGACAGTTCTTTTCTAAAAAACATAAAACATGTCTGCCAACCTGATGTTAGTAACCAGAATCAAAGTCCTCATTTTCCTATGATGTCTTCTTTGGTTTGTAGGACTGTTAAACTAAATTTTGCTTATAACCTGTTCATCTTATACTCAAAATTCAATATTCTTAATAATACTAACCCCTTATATTCATGTTATATTTGTGATCTCACACTTAGATGAACTGGTGCTAAGTACAAATACAGTTAGAAACAAGAAATTGCATGAAAACTTGAAATATGCCATACTCTAAATATCTTATGACTTCTTCAAATAAAATACTTTAAGTTTTCGTAAACATAAAGCAAATATTTACCCCCTTTTCCTGTATAATATTCCTTAAGGGGAGAATGTCTTACTCTTCCAAAGCTTTAAAATTATTAAACAAAATGACATTTCTATTTGTTAACAATTCTATTAAAATAAACATAAAGTTACACTTTCAGTCTCTACTACATGCTTATCTACCATTACATGAATTTCAAAAGCAATTTTAACTGTTTTCTCCACAGCTGTAAAACTCTACATCCGCCCTTGTAATACTACAGGAGAAAGAACCATCAGATTCTCTTGAGACAAATGTGAATACTTAAGCCTTCTCACATTCTTGGGTCCACTAGGCCCTTCTCCCACCCCAAATCTCTTTGTAGTTCATGAAGCATCATCCTAAAACAGACCTTTACCGAGCCTATTCCAGATTACAACAGAGGCAACATGTATCAAGAGTTCAGATCCGAGCAAAACAGAAAGATCAGCCCATTGTCCTCCACACATTTCACTCAAGCAATCCAGATGCAGAGAGGTTCGCTTCTTTCCTACTCCTTTACAAATAATTTTTAAAGCTACAACTATTCAAGCCAAAGCAGCACTTCTATAAGGAAAATGCACTCCATTTGGAAACTGTAAAGGCTTACTTGTTCTGGGAAGCTCTCTCCCTCTCCCACGGCCATTCTCTGTGGCCAAGTATGAAACCTGATAACTCAATTAGTTAACACTTTGGAGAGAGCATTGCATCTAAAAATATCTGCCTTGGGAAAAGCAAAGGTTTCCCCACCTCCCATTAAGGTGATGGGAACTGGTCAGATTTTCTTAACTCTTTAAGTAGAAACTGATTAGGAACAGACAGTATAGTGGCTGCCTGTGTCCTCACAAATGATGTGATATCTCCCAGAATTCCCCATGAACTTACCATATTTGTGGCCTCCATTCAGGCTCCGTGTATTTAGTCATGATATGTGGAATACCGAAAATAGCAAGGCAATCAGCTGGGGAGTGCACCCTGGCAGCTCAGAATCACTCAGAAACCAGCTTTTGTCATTCTGCTTATCAGCATTTTCCTCTGTATGCAGGCTGTGCTGACATTCCTTCCAAAGACAATACTACCATTTTCTTCTGTCTCTCCGGAATCCAGTAAAGCCTATATTTTACCATCAGCCTTTATAAACTTTTAATTTCATTTACTACATTAGCTTTACTACTGAATAGATATATGTGTGCTAACATAGCAAACCCCCCCAACTCCCACACAAACACAAAGTATTGTGTTTGTAAAGAGTTATCTGACAAACCCAGATTCCTTCTAAAGGCAAATATAACTGATGATCTTTCAGGAAGTCAGCCCATACACACATCCAGAAAAAAAAGCATTTGTAGAATACTTCTCTGTTTTTGTTGTTTTCTTTTAAGATCTGGGGCACTTATTTTAGGCATCCTTTTAGTTTTGTATTTGAGTTCAAAATCCCTATCAATCCCATCACCACCACAACTGCATTTATTTAAAACAGCTCTAATAGTTTCCTCAGAGCTATAAGACTAAAGGAAAATGCCCACAGAGGGCTGAATTTAGCTCTGGAAGGCAAGTATGTATGTCTACTCATTTGATACATGCTTATAGTCTCCTCAGTGTTAGATGCTCTTTTAGGTACAGGGTGGAGTGGGGTGGGATGGGGTGAGTACAGAAAGACTGAATGGAAATAGGGAAAATCCCTGCCTTGATGAACCATATATACTGGTTGAAGTGGGGCAGAAAGATAATATGTCATAAACATAAAAAATTAACTACTGAGTCTAGTCAACAGGTTAACAGCTGTGGAAATAAAAGTGGGTGATCAGGGAAAAGGGGATTCATCCCCAGTCATTGCTCCAATTATGAAGGCTGGCAGTCAGGGAACAAGGATTGTTCCCAGCTCAGGCAATCAGGGAATGAAGCCACCAGGGTTGGCAAGAAGTAGGTTTATTAGCACTGATACTGCCCCCAGAAGATTCATATCCAAAAGGCTGAGTAGCCCTAAGAAGCAGATAAGGGTTTATACAAACTGGTGTTCCAGGTGGGCTATCACTGGTGGTAGTACATGGTCTGTTGTGACAGAAGACAGAATGAGTTAGAGTCAAGGAGAAACTGGGTTGCATACCAGTAACTGAGTCAGTAAGTCACGGAATGTTTTTCCAGACCTTTGGCTATTATTTCTTAGGTCACTGTGCTTCAGTGTACTTTATCATGCTTTCACCTGGTCATCACACTTCAAGAAAAATACACACAAGATAAAAAAGCATATAGGTGTGCTTAGGGAGTAAATGGGTAAATCTTAATATTAATAATAAAGACAAAAAATGAGTGCACAGTAAGAGTTTATTTTAATATTCTGAATCATAGGAAAGTGGCACTTTTATAGGTCAAATCCACATATATCAGCAATTTCATTTACTTCAAGTTAATGTAACTTTACTTTTTAATTATTTTTTATTACTATAAAGTTTATTCCAGTTAACAATTTAGGCCATAGACAAGTACATGAAAATTCCATAAAAGGGATGAGTATGTGGGGGTTAGGAAGGCTGGAGATGGGAGAGAGTGGTCAGGGAGGGAAGGTGGTGGGTGGTCCCCAGGGAATACAAAGATGTGAAACAAATATATAAAAAAAATAAATTAATTAAGAAAAAAAGGAATCAGTACAATTTCTACGCTGGAGAGAAGCAGCTCTCCTGCCTGCCTGGCACTATGCAGATGGCTCTCTTTTTCTTTCTCCATTTCCTAATAACCCTATCCTTTTTTTTTTCTCTTTTTTAAAAATTTAATTTAATTTTTTAAATTTGCATATATATATATTTATATTTACATTACATTATTCCATTATTGTGTACCCCGGGGCTTTCCTACTTCACTAACATTTGCTAACCATCCTGATCTTTTGTGCTCTTCACCTCCCCTGCCTTCTTACCCCCTCCTCCTCTCTCGCTCCAAGGTTCAGTCCCATTGGTTGTTTTTATTCTTTCTTTTCGTTTGTTTGTTTTTCCCTATATCCATCATATAAGTGAGAACATCCTGTACTTCTCTTTTTCTTTTTGACTTATTTCTGCTAATATGAGTCTTTCTAGTTCCATTCAGGTTGCTGCAAATGACATGTTTTTCCTCCTTGATTGATGCGTAGTATTCCAAATATAACTTTAGATATTGTTATTTAATGGTCATTAAGCATTTTGCATTTAGCCACTATGCTAATCTAATATTTTACTTTTTTTTTAATTCTTGAAGTCATTCAATGAAACAAACTCTGAGTATCTGTAAGGGAGAAATCAAAGTTCAGAAAGGCTAAGTAACTTGTCAAGATCACCAGCTAGTAATTGGCCAGGACTAGAATCTAATACTGCATGATTCTACAGGCAAGTTATACAGTGACAGCAAGTAGCAAACATGTGTTTCCTTGACATCGTTGTGTATAAAAATAAAATTTAGTTGTCAACACTTAACATTTGAGAGAATTGCTGTTCATCCAAATATATGTAAAAATATTATTTTGAAAACATATCTGCACCCCTATGTTCATTGTAGCACTATTTACAATAACCTAGATAGGAAAACAATTGAACTAATAAAAAAAAAAGCGTGGCATATATACATAAAGGAATACTATTTACCTACATAAGAAAAGGAAAATTGCCTTTTGTGACAACACAGATGGACCTTAAGAGCATTATGTTAAGTAAAATAGAAGGAAATACCAGATTAATTCACCCACATGGAAGGTAAAACACAAATAAACAAACAAAACAAAACTCTTGTGCTCTGAGAACAGAACGGTGGTGGCCTGAGAGGAAGGGGATAAGGGAGAGTGAAATATGTCAAGATGGTCAATCACATGGTGATGAATAGAACTGGACACTCAGTGATGATCATGATGCTGAATACCCAGATCTTAAAATATAATACTGTACCAACTGAAATTTATATACTATAAAACATCTCAAAATTTTATTTAAAAAATTGAAAAATTTCATAAAAAATTTGGAGTGCTTGTTGTTTTTTAAAATAGCTCAAGGTATCTGGCAACTCTGGGTATATGTTTCTGTGGGTCAACAGTCTCCTGGTTGAGTGATGGCGGCCTATTTTAGTCCTCAGCACTTCATACAACCTTCCCTGGGTCTGCTTCATTCTTGGGTGTTGTATGCCTGGCTGGCCTAAAGCCTGTACTTATGACCATAGTGCTAGTGATCCTTAAGGAAGTGTGAACCCCAGGAGGGCACATGGCACCCAAAAGGATGCTGAGTCCAGGAGGGGTTGGGCTTGGGTATGGAAAGCCTGGGACTATCTCTTCACTGACTATGCATCTCTCATTCTTCCCTCCCCCTTTCATTCATTTATATAGTCACCCTGAATGGGGTGAGTACTTGGCATGTGCTGAAGCAACACTTTGGCAAGGAAAAGCTGGGAAATCACCACCCTGCTTGCCATGTGCCTGTTTCTGGACTGACTCCCAGTGAGGTGGAGCAGAGTCACCTCTGGAACTTAGAAGGTCTGATCCACCTACTTCAGACACGAGGGAGGCGAGACAACCTGGAAGATCCTATGAACTGACTGTTGGAGAAGGTTAGGCTGGCCTAAGAAATCCTCATCACCACTGCCAGTTGTTATCCATTTGAGAGCAATCTCTTCTTCCTCAAGCTGTGAGCTCAATCCTGCCTCTTTCCTTAAGCAGTAGACTACCTTCCAGTGACAGTTGCATATTTCTTGTCCTTAAGTTCTTGTTTTTATCTGTGTCATCAACACATGATGTAAGGTACAGGCTGGAGGCCTAACTTCCTTTGGATCCTGCAGACAGTCCTCAGTGTTCACAACTGGAATATGAGCTCAAAACGTCCAGTTCCAGGCAGAGACTTACTTAGATTTCCTCTAAGGGATACACATCAGTGTTTAATCGTGCTTACTGGCAAGGCATTAATCTTCACATCTAATTGAGATCTCTCCTACCAATTTCTTAATCTTCTAGCTTCAGTAAGATGACAGAACAGTTAGTTATAGTCTTCTAAATATTCAAAACTGTTGAGCTCTCCCCCTCCCCTCTAGTCGTCTCTTCCCTAGGATAAATAATTCTGACTGATTCAACCTTTATACAGAGCTCTTCAGAGAAACACACTCTATAATTATACTAAATAAGACGAGTAATAATTCCCATAATTGTGTCTTTCAACCCACCCCCTGGCCAGGACATTTTGTTTTCCAAACTATCATTGCTCTTCTTACAGATAGTGCAGCTGCAGAAGAAGCCAAGAAGGAAGCTAACATCCCCGAGTCATCCCTGAGCGCAAAGCATGGACTGACGTGGTGGGTTCCAAGCACCTGAATGGGCAGTCTTGTGGTTCTACTTAAAAAAAAAAAATCCCGTAGTGGGATACACGTTGCCATTTTTTACCTCACGAGAACAAGTATGCCCTGCAGCAAGGAAACCCAATATCGAAGATCACAGTTTCTACACAAAAGAACAAATCACATAATCTCAGAGATCATTTATTCAAACTGTCATCATTTTAAAGATGAAGAAATGGAAGCACAGAGTGGTTCTTTGATGGTGTATAGTGAATCGCCAATATGACTGTGTCTAGAATAAAGAGATTCTTTGGAAAAGCATAAAAACAGATTATTTTATTGTGCGCTCGTTTAAAATGAGATGAATCTGCAGATTTTCAAGGTGCATCAATACTGCTCAACAAAAAAGAACAAGGCCCATGAAGAATGATCACTTCACTTCATTACAGTACAAAAGTGGATCTCTCTTTTCCTTGTTTTCCCTCTTTTTTTTTGTGCTGGGACCATGGTACAGGCATTATTCACAGGAACACATGGGGAAAAAGCAGCTCATTGAGCTTGTAAGAGGAAAATGATCTAATCTACAAGGAAACTTTTACACAGCAAAGTTATCTGGATTGGCCACATCCAACATTTTCCGTATGTTCATCAGGACAAAGGCTACCCTCCACACTGGCAGAAAAAAAGACCACTGGAAGAAGCCTGGTTTAGCATGACTCGTGTACAAATCACGTGGTCCAGGGACTCCATTAGTGAGGATTAAGAGGCAGCCAAATGATCAGGGAGATATTTCTACCTGCCATTCTCTCCCTTTTCCAGGTCTCAAGGCCACACCCTCCAAAATTCAGTGATTCCCTATATCCTTTCTCCTTTTCCTAACAATTAGGGCACATATAGCTAACGGTGTTACTTACATAAAAAGCAACCAATTCTACCATGAGAAAGAATAGTTCACTGAGCCCTCAGGAGACATGATTTATGTCCAAAAGTAGTTACAAAATCTTGCTCCAAATGACTGGGAGAACTTAGACTTCAGAGGTTGCTTCTCCTGCTGAGTTCACAGCTTCACACCCTCTTCCACACAAACCCCGTTTTTCCCGCCTAATGCCAAATATATGCCCTCAAAATCTTGATTTCCAGAAATATGACAGAGATTAGGTGATATCTCTTTCCTCTCCCATGTGCCAATGACTTTACTGTATGCATATGAGTGAGTAGAATAAAAAAGGGAATCCTGAGAAAAGAAATGAAAGAACAAATGATATGCGGTAATGTTCTGCTTCACTTCATATGTATGTGTTCTCACTACATATTTAACAGCTAACAGAGTATAAAAGGTTACAACAAAGGCACCATGGGTTTGATGAGTACAAATCATTTAACAACACTAGGTTATTTCTGGACTACCAAATATGTTCAGTGTGACATAAAGAAACAGAATAGTAAGATATTTCTTTATTATTTCATATGTTCTTAAAAGACATAAAGCATGCAAAATTCAGACAATTATGAACTAACCACTTTTCCCACTCCCTCCAGTGAAAGTAAATATTCTTAGATGAAATTCACTAAATTTCTGCTGTTAGGCATAAAGAAGGTTCAAGATATTTTTTCTTCTTTCTTTTTTGGTTAACATTTTAAAAGGATAAGTTTGAAGGACAAGTTAGGAAAAGGAGAAGGGAAAAGAGAGGTACCTGCAATGGTAGGCAGGAACTGAAGATTTTAAAAATACAGTGAATCCTGGGGGCTTTGGTTAGTCTGAGACAAGAACTTTAAAGATGATGAGGTTATGATGTGTGTTCTTGACAATGACGCATCATTCCAGGTGAGTCCACATACAACTCTGAATATGAATTGAAAAAATGTGTCAGCAGTTTTCTCTATATTTTGAACTTGGCACATTCCTTTTTTTTTTTTTTTTAGTATGATGGATATTTAATATTTTTACTATTATTTATTATTTTAAAATATATTTTAAAAATTTATTTATATATGTTTCACATCTTTGTAATCCCAGGATTCACCCCCCCCCAACCCTTCCCATTGTGTTCTACTCCTTTTCCCCCCTGCCCCAAGTTGTGTGCTTCAGTTTGGTGGTTAGCTTGTCTTCACTTTTCCTCATGGCTTTTTTTTTCTATATCCCATATATTAGTGAAACCATTTGGTTTCTTTTTCTTTTTGACTTGTTTCTGCTAATAAGATTTCATCTAAGTATATCCATGTTATCATAAAATCATCAAATTTGTCATTTTTTTAAATTGATGAGTAATATTCCATTGTGTATATACACACCACATTTTTTTCATCCAGTCATCTGTTTTGGGGCATTTAGGTTGCTTCTAATGAACTTGGCACATTCTATTTATCATTTTTGAGTAAAGGAAAAATACTTGCAGAAATATACCAATTCTTTTAAAAAAGTCACTAAACTATCAGAATGGAAGAAACCAAAGATAAGGAAGAAAGGGATAGGACTTAGGTCTGCAAGATTAATCACCTAAAATTAAATATTTAGCAGTGTCCTAATTGTACTTTATCAGGCAGAAGTCAACATATCCAATTTCTTTTAAAAATGTACAGCATACAGTTAAACCATGTGCACACATAAGCACACAACAATCTATATTTCCAGGAATGATTATTCAGCTCTAATTGCAATGTTCTCATTCTGAGCTGACTTATGGATAAAAGGTTTTCATCTACAAAATAAAAGGAAGAAACTGAGATCCTGTTTCCAGACACTGGTTTTGTAATATGTACATACACGCACATTCTATATAGTGAGTGGCTATGCTAAATGTGCCTAATTCTTGAAAGAAAAGTAATTGTCCTTTATAAATGGGAAAACCAGAAACATTTTTTTGGACTAAAGTGTGTGTGACTTGGATACATTAGAGGAAAGAGTAAATAACAGTTTAATATGAGACACTTAAAATACATTTGTCCACAAAATTTTGGGAAACTGTAAGAGAACAACTGAATGCATCAATGTGACAAAATATTAAGAACTAGTCTCAGGAGCCCCAATTCTATTCACATCAGAAAGACCTGCATTCTGTTTGTACCTATGTTGAGCCCTAGGCTCTAATAAAAGTAACCTAATGTCTAACATGTATAGTTATGATAGAATTACTTATGTTATCTCCCTTCTATGGAAAGTAATTTGCCCCCAAGATCACAAAGGCAGTATAACAAATATTTCTACACATCATTTCTAATTGCAATGTCCTTTTCTTTAATTTGAAAACAAAAGGTCAAGTGGAACTTGTCACATAGCAGCCCGCTTCTCTGCAGCAAGGACTCTTAGATGTCATGTGTTTTATTCTAAAGGGTGAGAACACTTAATGACTCCAGCCTGCATTCCAAGTATCTTCAGTCTCTCTACAGCAGCAGAGGAGTGAGGGGAAAGAGCAGTCAGTCATCATAGATGGGATTAAGAATGTGTCCTCTTATTCCAGTGCCAGACTTGATGGAGAAAGGCCATCTTGTGGTTGCTGTTGATGTTTAAATACAAAGACGTGTGGAAAGTCTCTACTTCTTTATCTCCCAAACCAGATGGAGGTCTGTTGGCTATTGGCTCAAAAGCAACAAGCAGTCAAAACAGCACATGGGTAAACCAGGAAAAAAGGGAAGATTATTTTGTCCCCACAAAAACACTGCTGAAATAGCAGCTGGACAAGAACCCCTTTCAAGCCTCATAGACTGCTAGATGCAGACTGCTGTGAATATTCCCAGTCAAGCCACATTAAATGTAATTTTGTTTTTTGCTGCTATAATAAATATGTGAATTCTTCATATTCGTCATGTTAACTACATAGTAATATGTATTAACTAAGCAACTAAGTACTACAAAGTCCCATTCATTTGTTTAAAGAGATCATACTTTAATTTCAGTGAAAGAAAATTGGCATAAAATTATTTTTTAAAAACTCCATATCAAAAACATTCTCCTGTTTCATCTAGTATCTTTCCCTCTTCTACCCAATTTAAGCACCAACAACAGAGGCATCTTATATTTCTCTAAATGTTGATTTTATTCCTGCCTCAGAATATTTGCAGTTTCATTTGCCTAGTTTGTGCTTTTATCTTAGATCTTCCATGTTTCCTTCTAATCAATGAAGCCACTGAATAAATAAAAGCACCTCAGATGGACATTTCCTAGCCACTGAATCTCAAGTAAGTTCAGGTACCCATCATTTTCAATATTCTGTTATTCAATAATTCAATAATCCAGTAATACCCTCTCCCCCTCTCATTCTCTATGCTTCAATTTTGCTAACAATTAGTTTTAATTTTTTCTTGTTTTATAGATTGTTTTTCCTTTATCCCTCATATAAGTAAGACCATCCAATCTTTCTCTTTTTATTTCTGGCTTATTTCTGCTAACATGATTCCCTCTAGCTTCAGCCACATTTCCGCGCATGATATTACAGGCACAAAACACTAAGATAATGTTTCATGGGTGATGAGGTGGTGGGATACCCATGGGGTAGATAATAATGTAAAACAAAATAATAAATAATAATAAATAAACAGCTTTTAAAATCCTGAAAATTTTTCATTTATTAGTTGATAGTTTGTTTCTTCCCTCTTAATCCCACAGAAGTTTAATTTATAAAAGCAGGGTGTTGTCTATCTTGTTCCCTGATAGAACATGACCAGCAATATAATAGATACTCAATTAACAATTTTAAATGAATGAGTTCAGAGTTTGTGGAGAGGAATGAAAGAAGGCAGGCTTCAGTTATTGCTAAAGGGAAATGAACATATACTAGGCTAAAGTACAAAGTCAAGCAAAATGAGTTTTGGAAGCATCTTCTATGGGTACAGTTTCAAAGAAAGGAAGATTAACAAGCATGGTGTCTTTATCTTGAGCTCAGCACTGGGCTGAGTGCCCTTCTTTTCAAAACTGGGGAGACTAAACCTCTTTATCCACATAAAGTAAACTATAGTGTACTGCCTGGAACAGGGCTCACACAGAGATAACTTTCAGTAAGTGTCTTTTTCTGAAAAATGGAAGTATCTATATCATAATGGTCCAGAGAAGAGTGTTTTACACTCTTTTTGCACCAAAGCGAGTCTGAATAGACATGGTGGATATAACCTTCTGCTTTGGCAAAAGCACCCCCTCATCTCATGTGGCAACAACTGGCTGTCCTTGTGTCATGGCTATGAACTTTTTGTGTTTCATCTAGTTTGCTCTGGGCCTTGAGAGACAGAAGGTGTTGAAGTTCTATGATTGAGAATGGTCAGTGAGTTACAATGCAAAGTACCTGTGACCTCCTTAGAGTGCAGAACAGATATGACCCTGTCAGGACTATGGCAGGATATGGAAGCATTAATCTCCAGGGATAAATGTCTTCCTCTGCTTTGAATCTCTTTAATTTAGCACCACTGAGACCTGTTTGTTGAACTGACCCAGGACAGAAGTGGGCATGCCCAGTATGGAAATGGCAATCTCTCCTGGGGTTTTGGTGATGACATGAGCTGTGATTTTATTATTGTCAGCACAACCACTGTAGAAAGGCCCCTTAAGAGATTTTGAGTTTTCATAATTATAGGAAGTCAGTGGCTTTTGAGCAATATTATGAGTCATAGGGAAAGGAATGAGCACATTTCTGCATATAGCCACATAAACATAATATAGTACAATAGAATTGAAATTGAAAAACATGAACCTCCCTTGACTCAAGTGTATAATATTTTGTGCAGAAAGTAGGGAAAAGTGTTGATTTCATGACATCATTAGTTGTCTTTAGTGCAGGAAACAGTGAGCTGGAATATAAAGATTTTCTGCTGCTATCCAAGGCTTATCTCTTGAACCCCCCTCTGGGATAATTAATTTCCTTCTGAACTTCTCTAAACATCAATCATTCAGTTTTCTTGAATCTTCCATTGGTCTTTCTTTTGACTTTATGATTCTTCCCCTTCATCTCAGCACCTCCATAAAATATTCCTTCATCCAGTTTCAAACTGTGTTCATTAAACTAAGATATCAAAACAAGTTCAATATTTACAGAAAGGTTTCTGCAAAAATATGATTTCAAATCCAAAGAATAAATAGTTCATCAGATGACATTGAGCAAAGTTTATAAATTACCTCTAAATGATCATAACATCTTTCTGACTTTGTTAGAGAGGTCTAGCTAAACACAAAAGTTAAAAATAGAAAGCAAGTACCTCCACCCCTTGCAGCCAACACTCTGGCCCCTGACTCTGTTTTACTTTTTCTTGCTGGTTTTTGTCTCTTTGTGGATTGAAAAGTAGCTCCATCTTTTGCTTCCTACTATTTTTGGTTGTGGATCTCTTCATATATATTTGAAGTGTGGTTAATTATAAATCTCCATCTGTATATATTAATTAAGTTCATTACTAAAAGTCTGATTCTAGAGAGTTTTCTCCTGGACAAGAAGCTGTTGGCTGGGATTTTCAGAAACCTTTACACCTAGAAAATATCAGTGCCTGAAATCCAGTAAACAACATTTGCATGACTGAATAAATAATTTTGGCGAGAATTCTGATTAGGAGGATACTTTGAGAGAAATCAACTGAAAGAACTGAAAACTTCAAAATTTCAAATTACATAGCTCTCATCAAATGATACCCAGTGAACACGCTCAATATAGACAAATTGTAAGCTAGTGACAGTAAATATTTAGTATATATTTCAGGGAATAAATATAGTGTACTCTTTTTCCAATTAATTAAATTTCCTAACATCATCAGAAGCCACAGCTATTCATGTTATAACTGTAAAGGTCTCTCTCTCTGCCTCTGTACTATTCTGGAGAGTATCTGTAGAGCACTAACTCAACAAGAGTTAACCAAATTAACCCTTAAAATAGCAATTTTTTATTGTTATATAAACAGAGTCAGGTCTGGACTAGGCAAGAAATGCAAATGTGCACACAGTCCTGAGAATATGTGTCTTATGAGTAATACATGAGTCACCGGAAATAGGGATAGGCATACTTCTGTGAACAAGCACATGAATATAAAACTGAAAAAACTAGCCAGAATGAAAAGATAATTCTCCCTCTTTTTGGGTGAAAAACATTTTACTCAGGAAAGGAAGACCATACTGTTTAAGGTATAGGTTGCATCTGAAAGCACAAGGTCCAGAGACTCCAGGGGTAGGTATGTCTTGTAATAATTCCAAGAAGGCTATGATCCTATTTTAAAGTGCAACTCAACATACAGACATACTTTCACAACATATGTATGTTGACTGCTTATTTAAAAATTGAAAGTATATTATTAAGGCCAGATTTGAAAAGAAATACTGTTATTCCTGATCTGAGCATTCTATTAAAAATGATTTTAAATCTAAAGATAAAACTCCTACCCTGGCCAGGCATGGTGGTGCATACCTGTAAACAGCAGCCTAGGAAGCCGCAGTCAGGTCAGGGATGGTGGTTAGAGTTCCACTGGGGGCACGTAGCGAGACCTAGTCATAAAAAATAAAAAAATAGCTGGGCATGGTGGCACGTGCCTGTATTCCCAGCTACCTGGGAGCTGAGGCTGGGGATTGCTTGACTCTGTGGTACCCTGGGCAACATGAGCCTGAGGTTCCACAGGCAAAGATAGTGAGACCTAGTCTCAAAAAACAAAACAAAACAAAACAAACAAACAAAAAAACTCCTACCCTGACTATGACTTCTAAAAACACAAAGTTGTAGAAACTAGAGAAAATGATATGATTCACTAACTAATGGTAACATATTAATGTGGAATTTTCCAGTTTGCAAAGCACATTGTGGCCCCTTTCTTGCTTCCTAGCAAGGCCTTGCACTACAGCCCATTATGGAGGGTGGAGAATACAAAAGCATTTACAACAGTGACAACTATTTGAGTCAGAGGAAAAAGGGAGTTAAGACACTGGTTCATGAAAAAAGGTACGTAGAATCTGAGTTATCTTACCTGACAAATATCTTTTAAAATAATCTTTCCTCTAGTAATATGTTAGATTTTATTTTAAATCCTCCATGAAAGTATTTATCCATTTTAAAATCTATGTAATTTTCAGAGTGTGTGCAAATGAAATGAAAAGTAGGTTGACTGACCTGATACCTTCAAAGACCCATCCAAGAACCCAAGGTTTCTGAAGCCTAACTGCCCAATAGCATTACAGTAATTTAAATACATGCTGATTTCAAAGTCAAACCCAGTTCCAGAATTAGTGTAATTTTGCTAAAATTTCTGTTAAACTGAATAGACTTAGATTCATCTGTTTGAACTTGTTCCCTGGGACTTGGGAAAGTTCTAAAACATAAGTAATTCCTTTCTACTCTGCAATTCACTGCAGTTCTGCTGAGTCTCATTGACCACCATTCTCTAATTGCATGTTTTAACATTTTATTTTAGGTGTTTAGAACTTATGTTAGGTGTTCCAATAGGTTCTACCAGGGATCTGAGAATGATGATGACAATTCAGAATATTCCCAGAATATTCAAGAGTGTTTGAAATCTCCCTAATTTTCACTCTATGTGCACCTGGGGACTAATACCAATAAAAGCGTTGAAAAAAAGCTGTTTTGATTTTCTGATTTACTCATCAATGCCAGACAGAATTTCCAGACCACAACTTCCACAGTGTTTGAAACAAACAAACCACCACCACAACAGCAACAAACCAACCCTGCTGAACCCAAGGTCTACTTGCTATGACTTCTGTGGAGAGAAAGGGTAGACTGATTCCCTGAGCTTGGTGAGCCACAGGAAATGTTTATGAGCCCTCAGATTATTTTAAGCTGTAGCAAGGTGGGGGGGGGGGGGGCGCGGCAGATATTTCACAGTATGAAAAACTAGCAGTCCCAGTGAGGAAGCAGAAATAGAACAAATCAGGTAAATTAATGATCCTTAGTAAGATAGATGTTCTCATCGAAATGTTACTGCTTGTACAAGTGGCAAGAAAATGCTTTCATAAATATCCTATTAAAAACAAGAAAATCCTATTGAATGTAAATATTATAGTTATCTATCCATCCATCACAATGAAGGTGCGCATGACTGGGGCAATCTCATCCACATAAGTGCAGGTCTATAACACTGACATGTTGTCAATGTAAAGCTCTTCCAGACTTCTTTAACCCTTATCTCTCATTCTCTTTAGGTCACTTAGTTATATTCAATAGCACTTACACCTTCTACTATTTTATATTACTTATTTCTATATGTTGATGCGAAATCCGTTCACTGAAAAAAAATCAAGTTTGACTTAACATGGGATTTCTGTAAAGTATTATCACCCTTATCTGATAAATTAGTAAACTGAGGTCAGAAAGATTATTTGAAATGTTATCACCAGTATAATAAGCTGCAGTTATGGTTATAAATATCAGATCATGAAATTTTTGATATAGTCCAACGGCTATCATTGTCTCACAAGTCTAGGCCACACAACTCCGAGCTACTATTACATCCTTGACAACAATATACAAATTGTCACAAAGAGGAATTCTATGGTAACAAACTAGAGGAGAGGTTCTTAACTGTGTGGATTTTGGTAGGAAATGCTGGGAAAAGAATTCAGACTATTTGTGAGTATGGGCACTGAGAGAGATTCATAACTCAAAAAGTTAATAACTACTAGTTTAGAGTGCCAACAAGAAAAGGTTGCCCACCATTCCAATCTGTCCAATTCAAACCACTATCTCATTATGCTAATCATGGTCTTGGTTTAGAAATATACCAAGTACTATGATAATATACAGGAGAAACCTTTTCTTAGTCTGAGAAACACTGATAATTAATCTGAAGACCTCAGGGCATTAAGATAGTGTGATTCTAAGTCAACTAATACCACTAAGTTTTGAATGACACCTCACTAACCAGAGATACAGCCTCACAGATCTTAAAGATTTTGTACCTAAAGTTTGCACAATCACTTTTTCACCACATACTGGGAATGCCCACATTACTGGGCATTCTTAATGCGTTATCACACTGTATAGCAACTTCAAGCTCTAGGGGAAAAACACTGCACATAGACTTGAAATAATTACATATTTACAAAGGGATAGTTATAGGTTCCAAGGATTTGTTACATTTATTATTTCTTTGAGCATGAGCAATTTGCTCATTATTAGTATCTCAGGTACCATATACTCTATGCAGATGCCATAATCCTTTAACAGACTTGGAAACCAATGCTCAGGGAGATTACAACCTTCTCCCAAATCAGGTGGCTGGATTGGAGCTGGATGGCTTACATCGCACAAAAGAACTAGGTCTTTTAATTTCTAACTTCTGCTTATTAACATGGTTTCCTACCATTACACTGGAAAGAAAACCATGTAACAATCACCAAACGGGGAAAAAAATAATTGCATGGCACTGTCAAATTTGTTATAAGAAAATCTCTCGATTCTGCGGCCAATATTTAGTATCTTAATATATATTTTGCTTAAGCCTCCAGTTTGCTCTATAGAACATTCATTTATTGACTCAACAAGTATTTAGCAACCACTAACAGGGTGTCAGACACTAAAGAAAATAAAACTATGCCTCCAAGGAGTTTACATTCTAGGGGATATATTTCACTCATAGCTAATTGGCAGGATTTACGGGCTTAGCTTTGCTATGGAGGAGTATTAGTCTACTTGGTCATAAAAGGCAATGATTTTCAGATTAAAAAGTAGTATACTAAGTAGCCTGAGAGTTCTACCATCTGTCCTTTATGTCAACTATGTCTGTTCTTTGCTGATGATCATGACTCAATCTACCCCTCTATAATCTCATCCTCCATTCACTTTAATTACGCTATAATGGTAGGTCAGTATTTCTCAAAATGGTACCTTAAAGGATTTTCTGAAGTAAACAGACAGTTTCCCTTAGTCTTTCATGCATCCTCTTCATATTAATTATATCTACCTTTATTAAGTGCTTTAAGTGCCTTATTTTCCCATTTCAGCCATTTTCTTAGCTGAAATAGCAAAGGAGCCAGGCCATGTACCTACCTTGGTGGCAATGACCCTATTACATCTTTAATTTCCTTCTGGATGGGCCTGAACTCTCTAAAGGGTATGCACAGAATATAAAATTCTCCCAGCAAGCTCCTTCAAAATGTGCCCGAACTTACTGAAAATCACTACAAAAGGGAAACTGCTTTCTTAGTAAAATCATGAAATACATAATCTAATTAAGAGATGTTATGTTGAACATCACATGAAGAAAGCATAAAAAAGTGTAAAAACCATTACACAAATAGTAATGATGCTGCACAAAAGGCACTAGCTAGCTGGGCATGGTGGCACGTGTCTGTAATTCCAGTTACATGGGAGGCTGAGGCTAGGGATCACTTGAGGCTGTGGGTTCGAGACAACCCTGGGCAACATAGCAAGACCTAGTCTCTTTTTTAAAAAAAGCATAGCTCATGTGCCTTGGAACTCACAGAGTAGTTGGGGCACATCATAGGGACATGTGTAAACCAACCGGAGATACATTTCCCACTTATTGGGGGTTTATCCTATGCAAGCCACTCTGTCTGAACTGTGCATGTATTAGCTTACTTAATGTTCACAATGTCCTTATAAGGCAGGTATTTATTATTTTGCAAGTGCAAAAAATTAAAGATAGGAGATATGACCCAGCCCCTGGTTACACTGCTAGCTGGATACCACGTTGGAACTGAAATTAAAAGGTTGACCTCCAAGTCCATTACCCCAAACTCTTTGCCAGCCTTTCTCCTTAACTGGCCCCTTGGGAACATCAGGGTGATGATAATTGCTAATTTACCGACTCTGGGGGTAGTTCACTTATTTATTGGGATTCTTAGCAGTTGCAAATTTATTCTCAAATACCAACACAAATAGGTGTGTTTCTGTAAAGTTGAGCACATAAGACTGCTGTGAGGATGGAGGTGGAAGGAGGCAGACTCATTATTAAAATTGAGTCATTATTAATTTGATCTCCTCACCTTCCTAATATAGCCTTTTACATGATGTCCTACAGTGAAAATTATGGGAAGCTGAAATCCTTAAGAGGATTTCTTTTCTAACTATACATATAACTCAATAACAAAGAACAAAGATGGTCAGTTTAAAACAAAACAAAAACAACCAAACACCACGCATCATCTTCAATCATTCTATGTAATGTCCTTTTTTACTCTTTTATCCCAAAGTCCTTTTCTCAATAATAAGTTATTTTCAGGATTTATGCAACTCATTCAGTAAATACTTTTTGAGGATTTACAGTGCTCCAGATTCTTCGAAGCACTGAGGGTACAACAACAAACAAAATAAATCAGTATTTCTCTCTTCATGTTCATGCAATCACATTTAATTGCTTAGAGACAATTTTAAAGTGCTGAATTATGCAATGCTACCGAGTGAAATTCTACGGAGAAAAACAAGTGGTTGAAATTTAAAGGTAGACCTGCTGACAAACTGGTTATAAGTTGCAAAGACAGACAAGAGTCTAAGATTTTGATCAATAGCTGAAATAATCACTCATTTACTGCCATAAGCAAGACCACAGGAAGAGCATGTTTGGAGTGAATATCATAAACTTAAGAATCAAGATACCTATTTGACATTTATCTTATGTTTCTCCATAAACAGAACCTGGGACAAGCACTTAAATGTAAGATTTTGTTTTTGTTTTTGTTTTTTTTGAGACACAATCCCAAGAAACATGGTAGGGGAATGGAGCAATCAGACAAATATAGGAAGAACTCTTTATATATCATTATGGCAGCTAGCACCATGGGGAAATGGAGTTCAATCTCTGGAGAACTCTGGAAAACATATGTCTATGCAGAGGCACAGAGGTCACCAAGGGTGAGGAGACTGGAGCATCTATCCATCTTTATTATTCACTTTTTTTTTTTTTTTGAGACTAGGTCTCGCTATTTTTTGCCTGTGGAACCACAGGCTCTCGTTGCCCAGGGTACCACAGACTCAAGCAGTTTCCAGCCTCAGCTCCCTAGGTAGCTGGTATTACAAGCGTGCGCCACCACACCCAGCTATTTTTTTTGGAACTAGGTCTCGCTATTTTTTTTTTTTTTTTTGGAACTAGGTCTCCCTACAGGCTCCAGGCGGGACTCAAACCGCTATCCCTAGCTCCGGCTGCTTCATAGGCTGAAGCTTACAGGCACGAGCCACCGTGCCCAGCTTTATTATTCACTTCTAAATCCTAGAGGATTTAGCTCAGTGCCACACATCAACTAAGAAGGCCAAGTCAACTCTGACAGACAAGGTCTTCAGCAAAGGCATAGGTGTTTCTTTGCAACTCAGGTCCAAATACATGGATATCCTGAGTTTCTGAAGGACTGTGGATGGAGCAACATCGTCATCTATCTCACATACAAATGGAAATGGTGAGCAGACAGGAAAATGTACACATGTGCCTAGAGTTTCAGGGAAGGATCTGGGTGAACACATAAATTTGGGAGAACTCGGTACCCTGATGGGTTGTTTAAGCCATGAGACTATATGAGAGAACCAAGGAGAGAAATCTGACTGCAGAATTGAGACTATTAAAGGAGGACAAGAGCACGGAGCAAAGTAGGAAAGGCACAATGGACTACAGTGGAGGATCACTGATGTTTGGGTGGTAGGTATGGTATGGTAACATACAACTGAAGGGAGTGAGCCTGTATTTCTAAGTTACATACAATGCTGTAAATCAGTGTTACTTCAATTAAAAATATTTTAAAAATGCAAGCTTAATGAGAGGTAAAACTTTGTTTATTGTGCCCTCTGATGTATCCTTAGTTCTTAGACACATAGTAGATGTAAAGTATTTGGTAAATACTGAAACGAGAAGTTTCCCGACTGCTTCTCAATTTCTATGGATAGTTTGTTTTTCAGCAAATAGCTCACATTCATACCAAGCTGGGCTGCCTCCTGATGCCCTTCTGATTTACCTTTTCCCCACCCAGAAACCATGTGTCCTACTTCTGGACTTTCTTTCCCTGCTTCAATGAACCATAAGCATTGGGGAGATGGTCTGGAACTAACCAAGATTTTCACAATCACCACCCAAACATAGAGTGTGAACAGTAGACTTATAATCAATCTTTGCTGTTTTCCAAGCCTGATTCTTCAGTCCTCTTTCAGAAAATAATCCATGAGAGCTTTCAAGAAATTAATTTTTGCTAAATATAGTCACAGATGGTGTCAATTTGTAGAATCACAGAAGCCACCATAGAACATATATATACACACACACATACATACATATACACATTATATTTATATATACATATATATACATTCTTTTCTCTGTACATGTAGCTTTCATTTAAACATTCATAGACTAGGGCAGAATATAGAGAGTAGCCAGATCAATAGATTGAATTTGGGGATTAATAGAGGTGAAGGAGGTCAACTCAGAATCACTCTCACTTCCATGCTCTTTTATCTAATAGGGCTGTCAGTATCCAATACACACAATGGGTTTAGTAAACAAATATTTAGGGAGCTAGTTCTTTTTGTTTTGAGATAGGGAGAGGGCAAATGATTTTCTCTTAGGTAGACAGCAATCTCTGGGGGATTTGTTTCTTTTTTTCTTTGTAAGTGGATAGATAAAATACATGTTAGAGTGTAAATTTTAGAACAGTGGGATGGTTGGTAAATACTGCCTTATACAAACCCCTTTTTTTGGAACAGACTCCCACATTC
This sequence comes from Uropsilus gracilis, assembly GCA_004024945.1. Lineage (NCBI taxonomy): Eukaryota > Metazoa > Chordata > Mammalia > Eulipotyphla > Talpidae > Uropsilus > Uropsilus gracilis. The sequence goes on along the minus strand of PVHY01005158.1, from coordinate 31,336 downwards.
TACTAGCCATTTTTCTCCTTAGAGTGCAATAAAACAGTTCATAATAGTTATACAAACTTCTAGATTCAGCTTCCTTCATTGTCCCCATTTAAGGATCCAGAAAAGAAAAAGGGTGAAGATATAGGCATGTGCTATGGTATTTCTTGAAAGTAAAAGAGGTTTAATGGCTGTATTGCCTTACATCAGAGTCTCCTGGTTCTTCCATGCTTTATTTCTGCTTACTGTCTTCCCTTATCTAAAGAACACTATAGGATAAAGACTAATAGATGATCTTAGCTTCATAGCACTCTAACTTAGTTGATCATCAAAACCAACTGACCAGATTTTATTTTATTTATCTTTCATTATTGAAATTTTGTTAAAATACAATTATTTATACCAACTAAGGGGAAAAAAATAACATAATGGCAAAATATAGAGTGCTTACTATTTCCCAGAATAAGGAATTTATAGCCCAATCATCAAACTTATTAGACATATAAATAAAATTAGTAAGAATTAGTTGAATTAATTACTATAATTATTTTAGGAAAATTATAATATCACTTTTATTTTTTATATAATTTATTTTTTCAATAAACATTTAACTTACTTTTAGAAGAAGCTTGCATAGACTCAAGCAGGCAGGAAGAATGACCTGGTCTGACTTTGTAAAAACAATTCTACCCAGTTCTGAAGCCATTCCTCAGATGTTCTGATTTAGTGGAAATTGTATTTAGTGTAAATTGCACCTTAAAGCATTTTTAGGTAAGCTGGTTTCCCACCCAGGCTTACAAGCAGCTCTTCTAGTTTCAAAATGAATTCTTTTTGAAAAAGGTATATGTACACTGAAGTTTGGTGAGTGTACTATATCTTAAATACACATGGGTTGACATCAATTAAATGAACAATTTGTGAACCTTTCCTATAAAAAGAATTTTTTCTAAAAGGTGTGCAATTATCTTCAAACTTTTCTGATTTAACCAAACTTAAACCTGTTTCACTCTAAGTAAATAGTTGAAGGATAAACTGAAGTATATGCAGCTTTGATAGTGAGGAACGATGAGACAATATAAGAAATACAAGAAATAAAAGTCTCAGTGTCATTTTACCAGCAGTTATCGCTCTGTAGACTTACAGAAGCTTATAAAATCAATAAGGTGGTGATAATTTTAGATGATGAGGAAAAATGGAGTTAAAAGTGTTATTGCTAAGGAAATACCATTAAACCTAAACAAAAATTTACCAGTAAATGTTTGTTGCAACATTATTTATAATATGGAAGATGGCTTAGAGCTGAGTAGTGGTTATAAAGGATTAGACCCCTGTGGTTCAATATACTGCAGGAATTAAATCAATATAAGAGAAATTATTAAATGATATGCTAAACATGCTATATTAAATTAAATAGAAAAGAATCAAGATCGTGTTATTTTACAAATTAATAGCTACACTTATAATAGACTGAGATGAAAGAAAGACTGAAAGAAAATACATCAAAATCAAACAGTGGTTCTCCTAGGTGGTGGGTTAAAGATTACCTTGAACATGGCTTTCAACAGAATGGATCCACTTTCAGGGATTTTTTTTTTCTCCAACCTGTAGTTTGGTTCCATTTTCATCATTCAGATAAACAGGTTGAATCCCCAAATGTGGGATCCTCATATATGGAGGATAATTCATATGCTATAAATTATACGGGGATTTTTCACAGAAGGTCTGTGCCCTTCCTTGTGCTATAAAAGCTAAACTACGTTTTAAAATTTTCAGAATGAGAATGGTTACTTCTGTACGTTCAATAATTTAAAATGCCAACAGAGGAAAACTGCTACCATAAATTTAAAAGTTTCATTCAAATAATACACAGATGTTACTGTAGCTACCACACAGGTCACATAGGTCATTCATCATTTCTGCTCATCTTTCCTCCTCTGGAACCTATAAGTCATTCTTTTCATGAAACACATTAGCCTTTGAGTTAGCAAAGATGATAAATTGATAAATTAAAAAAAAACAAACTAATTTTTCCAGAGGATTTATAAAATGTGTATATATTTTAATTAAAGTGTTTATCAAATATCAGGAATTAGAACTGAATAATGGAATATTCATTTAACTAGTAATAGTAAACAGCTTACTTCTGTAGAGAAATTTTTAAACACAGAAAAAAGGGAAGGCAGAAGGGAAGGAGGGTGGGAGGGAGGGAAGGAGGGTGGGAGGGAGGGAGGGAGGGAGAGAGAGAGAGAGAGAGAGAGAGAGAGAGAGAGAGAGAGAGAGAGAGAGAGGAGAAAAAGAACTCACTTCTTCCTGTCAGGTAGGGTCAATGATTTTCTTTTTCCTCTACGCTATAATTCTAATCTAATCTCTATAATTCTAATTCTAATCTCTAACTCTCTAACTCATCTGAACAACTCCCAGCATTGGGAATTTACCCATACAGATAACTCAATTTCTTTTTGTTGTACTCTAAACCCATTTTCTGTTGTGCTAAGCTCAGCAAAATGGACTCATCTAGTTACCCTTTTCCTCATGATTAAAACTAATTAAGTCTTCCTTATTGCCACCATTAAAACATGCAAATAGACATGATTCCTTAATGTTCTGTCCTAAATTGAGAAAAGTATATGAAAACAACTGCAGGCTTTATTCAGAACAACTAGAGATTTCCTGTTGAACAGATAAGCAGCTTAAGTAATGCAAAATATTTTAGTGCAAAGTGGAGGAAAAAAAAGTGATCCATAGTGCTTTTCTTTTAGATGCTTAATTTAAACCAAGTACAGGGTCACAAGTATGACTTCTGCAAAGATTGTGACTGCTGATACTGGCTTCCTATTCTGATATAAGCATGGCGGACAGATAGAGCCTATTATATCTAACTTTGAGAATGATATTTACTAATTTCTGCCAGTTGTACCTCTTACCTCACAGTTGGCCCAGTCAGAGGGACACATGGAGGGGGAACAGAAGGGAATGGAAGGCTGCTCAAAGTGGCAACTGTCAGTATTGCCACATTTACTTGCATTATCTAATGAGAGGGGGAAAAGTGAATGTAGGCAGACACTGAAGAGAGCCCCGAAACAAATATATAAATAAATGCCCCCTATTCTAAATTCTAAACCATATTGAATAAAGGCATTGTTCTATTTTGATCACTGTCTTAAACAGAAACAAGTTTGAGTTCATTGGTTATGTGCTACCTCTGGGGTTTCAGGGATACTCTTTAATTTCAACCATTCTCAGAATCAGTACTTTAAGAGAGAATTGGAGAAATCACCCAACTGTGAAAAGTGATTACAACACAAAGAGAATGGATTTGTGGGGAGCATAAATAGAAATAAGAATAAACCATTCCATTCAGTGTTATAACTGAATAAATTTGAGGTTTATTGGAAAGGATCTGCTGAAGTATTTATATACATCTAAATCTTTACAGGATTAAAGAAAAAATATACATATAGCAATAGTTTTTAAAAACCCTAATGTTTTCACTTGATAAGAACTCCAGTCCCTCAATCTCCATGGTATATTCAAATTTTCTCCCCTACAACAAGGGCCAAATAATCCTGAATATCAGATAACACTTAATTTCCAATTATTTCCTCCCTTTCTTTATTTACAATAATTGTCCACTAATGATGTATGCTTTGTTTAGCTGTGCTGTGTTTTAGCTATGCACTAGAATTTCTAGACAATGGAAATTAACACTAACCTATAAAAGAGTTAAAAAAAAACCCCAGGTGACAGTAATTAAGTTAATTTTAATTAGTATTCATAGCTCTCACAAAATTTGCAGTCTTGAGTATGCTGGGTACAAATTATCTCATACTTTGTCACCTAATAAAGGTTTTTATCAACTCTTAAAAAGCAATATGGCTTCGTCACACATTTACAGTTTGACCACATTAAGCAATCTTTATAATTTATTTGATCTGAAAATATATTTCAGTGAAAACTACTTCCCCAAGTAAAAATGGCATACATTTAAACAGCATTCTAAAGTCTCCCCTCCCCCTTTACTTCACAAAACATATTTAATGTAGTTAAATTTTTCACTCCTAGTAATCTAGCATCCCCCTGTTTTATTAGATGTGCCCGAGTAAGGGAAGTTCAAGAGGCAAAAGGATTTGGCATGTCCAGGAGTCAGTGGCAGAACTGGAAAGACTCCAATTCCTTTCTGTGGCACATTCTCTAGTGGCCACAAGTTACTGGGTCAGGGACTCTGCTAGTCCCAAAAGGTGCAAAAGAAAGCAATGGTTTTGTGTGACCACAGAAAGTTTTTAATGTCACAGATGAATTTCAGAAGTCTTTTGTGATTCAGTAAATCTTTTCTCCTTTGACTTACCAAGGGAAAATGGGTGCTGTTATCCTATAATGAGAACAAGGCTAAGGCTCAATTCCTTGTGGTGATGAAAATATCCATGAGTCAGTATTTTATGGGTACAGAAACAATTATATGTACTGTCACTTTGAAAGAGGCAATTTAAAAGGGGCCATGTAGCTATACAATGGAAATACAAAGGAATTTCCTCAACCTCCAAGGTATATTCCAATTTTCTCCCTAAAACAAAGGCCAAATAATCCTGAATGTCCCAATTATCTTTAATAATTTTTATTAAAGATAGCATCCTGGGATTGATCACTGATCAAAACTTGTACAAATTTGAGAAAATGGAACATGAAGAAAATGGGGACTTTGGAAAATGTGCTAATTTGAATGTGTTCATGTATGTGTTGGGGAGGGAGAAGATGGTTGTTAAGGATAAAGAACATAAGTAAGGGTATAGTATGTTTTCCAAGTTGGGAGTAGGGGGTTTCTGGACAGCAAGAAATGAGAATAAGGCCATTGGTATTGGGGAACTTGGGGGTTACAATGAAGTCTAAGGATATATATATATATATTGATATATATATATTGATATATATATTGATCATATATATATGATCAATTTTTTAAAAGGAAAAATTAGTCTACTTCATATTATACCTCTAAGCAGTGCACAAGCACACACACACAAACACACACACACACACAACCAGGAGTTTTGTTTTCTTGATGGAATAATTGTACTGTGGGACAGCAACAGAGGCAGACACGCAGTGAGGGACGGGCAGACAGACACACAGATACACACAGAGTAGCTGAGAAGCCCAATCACTATAGAACCAGGAAAAATTATTTGCATGTTGATGTTAGATGATCACTGTCACAATATGAGAATATTTTTAATAGTGTGGGAGGCAGGCAAACCTGGGGGAAGATATCAGGCAAAAGTCACACTGGGTATGTTGAGGGTGAAAGGTTGAATCTACATTTCTTGTAAAAAGTGAGATTACAAAGGGAGAGTAATTAGGTAAGGGCTCCAGGGCAAAGATTCAATGTAGGTGCAAAAAGAATTCACATTTGCAAGAGAATGTGAATTCTTTGAGAACAAATAAAGTTTAAAATGCAACAATACAAGGAAATAGATGAAAACTGGGATCCACTCTTTCTCTTTACATATATTTTTTTTTGAGACTAGGTCTTGCTATTTTTGCCCGCAGAACCACAGGCTTATGTTGCCTGGGGGACCACAGACTCAAGCAATCCCCAGCCTCAGCTTCCCAGGTAGCTGGGATTACAGGCGCGCACCACCACTCCCAGCTATTTTTTTGGAACTAGGTCTTGCTACGGGCCCCAGGTGGGACTCGAACCATGATCCCTAGCCCCGGCCGCTTCATAGGCTGAAGTTTACAGGCACAAGCCACCGTACAGGCCCTCTCTTTACATATTCTTGAGTCAATAAATAATAAGTAGTTTACAATGAGTCAATAAATTACAAGTAGTCCCAATGCAGAACACAAATGACAAAACCCACATAATATGTCAATGTCTTTTCCTGAAGGCAAAATTTTACTTTTGCTAGGAAACATATCCATAGTACACACAACACACAATACCAAGATGGTGAGAGTTATTTCTGGTTTGGAAAGAAGTTTGTTTTCCGTTTTGCTTACTTCCATTTGCTAAAACTGACAGACATTTTAAGGAAAAGATGTACAGTGAATTATTGAATGGGATTTACAAATCCCATTTTTGCCTAAGGTAACTGTAAATGAATAGGTTGCCTATCTATTAATACCAGCTAATGCTTCTGATCCACCAGTCCTTCCCTTTCTGAGTTTCAGGGACATATTTTGAAAAGTTGACGAGACCTCTGGCTGCTCAGGGGCAATTCTCTCAAAAGAAAGCCTGTAAAACAAGTCTACGAGAAATTCTTTATGTTGCCCAGAACCAAAATCACCAGTTAACTCTCTAGGACAGAAGGTTAGACAGTTGTGGAGACACGACTTCATTGTGTGAGCTGGACTTTCCTTTGATGAAGAAACAAGAAACAGTAAGACAATAATGAACTTTAAAGTCCTTAAATCTAGCTGATCAAATAAAGTACAACGAGCTCATTCCCATTTCTACCCCATGCTTTTTATATTTTCTCCTACTGCTCATGGTATTTCATATCTTCTATCCAGCCTTTTCTTTACTGCCCCCATGTTGTTCCATTCTGTTTTCTGAATGCTCTATTCTTGTCAAATACTATACTCTAAGTCCTCTACATACTAACCCTTTCTGTTTTTTTTTTTCCCCAAACATCACATTTTCCCACCATTTCCTTCCCCTTTTTAGTCTCAGGTTCATACTTTATATCACAACATTTTCTCTTATCAGGCTCCCATTGAATATTTTCCCTATGAAGTTCCATGCTTACCCTTTGACTCTACAATCTCTCCAGTTTTTCCCTACTTTGTGTTCCTTGTCTGTTTCCCCATTCACTTTCAGTGATATCATACTTGGCAAGAATAAAACTCTTCTCAAGCCACAAGTCCAAGGCACTCAGTTCAACAGATATTCCCCAAGCAACTACTGTATATTTAGCACGTGGCAAGGGACACCAAACACGAAGTATGGACCATACTTGTGTCCAGCCAGGTTTGGACACAGGATAACAAGTAATTCTCATTCATCACAGTAAAGGCTAAAGCATAAATTATGTTTGGAGTCATAGAATAGATAAAAGCAAAAAAACAATACTGAATTTAACCTATTATCCACTTTTACATTTGATGTTCCATTTCACATTTTGTCTATTTTTTCTTATAGGCCCTTTGTCCAAAAATGCTTGGCCTGTTGCTATGAATTACCAGAAATAAGTCTGATGCCTGATGTCTTTCATCCATGTCTTAATACTCATGGGACTTGTGCCCTTCTTAATCTTTCACCTCTGTTCTCTTCCTTCATCTTGAGTTCTACTCTGTGTACACTAAGGTTCAGCACAGAGCTTAATGTACAATCAAATATCACTTGCTTGTATAAATAATGGGTAAATAGGCTTTAGAATATTATCACCCACTCAAGAGATGTTCAAGTGGTACTCAGGTTAACTTAATATTTTAGCTTAGATTGAGGATTCTCCAATATCCACATACATCACAATCACCTGGAAAGCTTGTTGAAAACACACTGGATCCCAGTCTCAGAGATTCTGGTTTGGTAAAATTGGACTGGAACTTAAGAATGTGCATTTCTAATAAGTTCCAGATGACACGGATGCTGTTGGTCTAGGGGCCACCCTTAGAGAAATGATAGTGAAAGAAAAATATGCAATAAACTCATTTTTCAAGTTGAAGTGTACAGAATCTTTTATTGCTATTCTGTAATGTCAGTGGCATGGGGCTCAGGCACAGTAGATCAACATAGCCAAGCATAAGGAATATAACTGTTCATATGGCACTGTGTATTCCTGGCTCGTCCTGGCTTAGAGTCACTCCAGTTTTCATTGTCCACCATGGTGAAGTTACAAGGTAGAAGAGACTGAGTGGAACTTCCCTCATCTTTTAAATCTTTCTATTGCTTCTAAATAAATTTCTGAAATAGGCCTACTCTCTGACTCTTTATGAAGAAAGATTTCTTGCTAGAGAAATTCTTTCTAAAATAAACCCCCCAAATAGACGTTTAATATATTGTAATATAGAAAAACTTTAGTTGTTTGTTTGTTACCCAAATAAATGGGAGCCATACTTTGAATCTGGAAGTCATCAAGTCTGGGGGAAAGCTTCACAGATGTTTGGTGAATTTCCAAAGAGAGAACCAGTATATACTCTAAGAGAAGAGTGAAGCAGAACATGTACTTGCTTCTTTGTTAGTACAAAAATAGATTTGTGTTTATTTGCTAGGGGAAAAAATTCTAGCATGATTAAAAGGTTCAGACATTAAGTGGTACATTTTGAAAGTGCCGCATAGCTATATGGCTTCCATTAACATCTGTGGGAGTTAAATCCTCCGCATTGCTATGAAAATGTAATCTACTCAGAAGCCAAGAATATTTCTTGGCCGTGGAATAAAATGAAAACATTAGCAGCGAGATAAAGCAATCCTGAATTTTCTTCGAATCCCACAAGTTCATTCTATAAAGACTACCTTAGGACCTCCACCAACCCTGTTACTGAGAATTTCTCAGCAGCTACATTTAGATAATAAATATGTCATAACTACACACAGTGGTCTTGGAGTCAGTTCTCACTATTATTTTTAATAAAGATAGACTATATAGAACAATTAGGTAGGCCTGGAATTACATTTCACTCTATCACTTAGAAGTTACAGACCCCTTTCAACACAAAACAAACATTTTTTTTTCTTCTACAAAATGCAAAACAATACATTCCTGACACAGCGTTTAAAAACATTAAATAATAAAATCAGAATAACTCTTCTGACTTATCCAGACAACCTTCTCCTTCCTGGGGAGACTCAAAGCTTTGCGGTACAGAGAACAAGAGAAGTAGCAGATATGAAAATAGTAGAGGTTCTGAAGAGGCTATAGAGGTAGCAGTACTAGGTAGAATTTAGTATGACACCACTTTTTACCAGTCCACTACTAACCAATAAGATGACAACAATATGATGTGCAAACTGCAAAGATTTGCTTCTTCCTGAGAAAATGTGCTAATAACTACACATATCTATAATGACAATGAGTCCTCCTGTACATGAACAATGCAGAAATCATAGGATAGTAAGCTATAACCGTAAAATCTTGCCTATCTTATTTAATTCTCACAAGACACTATTTTTACTTTTCTTTTTTTAACAGAAGACTACAGAAGTGGTAAGAAAATGGAATCAGCACTGAGTAGCCAGTGTCAACTAAACCCTGTTCTACACATTACACATTTCATTCAGTTATTTTTATTCTACCTCCAAGTGACCCTATAAATTCTATTTCCATTTTTTTTTTCTGATAAAAAAGTTGAGGCTTAGGGATGTTTAGAACCATATTAAAAGTCCTAGAAAAGATTAAAAACCCTAAATCATTATTCTGTGTCTTTTCCCTTTGAGCTTCTACTCAAAACTTGACTACTACTTAATTAGTAATGTTGGTCCTGAGAATTCTTTTCTATTCTATCCAGCCTGACATGGCTGTGTGTGTTTTTTTTATTGCTAAGCATCTAACATTCTGAATTTGAGAAAGTGAGTAAGATCTGTGGAAGCCAAGAGGGAGAACTTTGAAATGCAAATTTATTCATCTGGTGGTTAGCCATGCTCAGCTTTATGACAGCTTATATATACCTTTTAGCTTATATTACTTATCTCTTATCATTACCTAAACTTTGAATTCATGGCTTGTCCCTTGATCATGTGCTCAAGAGCACAAACCAGATGTTATGTTTTTTAATATTTCTCCTAGCATCTACCAGTTAGGAGTGTATAATCAGATATTATCAGGGGCTCATTACGATACCTAGAAGAATATATTTTAACTCAATTCCACATACTTTTTATATGTGATCCGGTCACAAAGTATGCCCCTGCTCAGTACAGTATGTACTTATGTGGATGTCCAGAGTTTGCAATTAAAGACTGGGAACTGAAAGGTGAAGGTGGGGCCTTGCTCAGTTGTGTGTTCTCCTCTGTGCTTGGTATTGTGTTTTACGCAGAGTCACCAAGTGACTGGTGTTGGATCAATGGCTATACAAAATGCTCAATTTAGTCAAAGGAAATAGCAAGTGCTAATTTTATGTTAAAATTATCTGGATTGGTTGAGTATCCCATGGCTGGATTAATCCACATGAGGCATAGGTTTCATTTTAGAATGTCAGGCTTTGATATACAGTGGTCACTTGTATAAAACACAGTGTTAATAAAATACAGCACTCAAAGGTGCTTCAGTAAGGGACATCTTTCAGGAAAAAAAATTAAATTTCCTTCTGACTGACAAACTATACATTCCACATAAAGGAAAAAACAAAAAGGAACCTAATTTGTAGGAGAAAGGGAAGGAAGTTCTCATTCAGTCAAAACTAATTAGCACTTTTATTTATACATCTATTTTGTGTCCACTTTCTGTGCTCACCAAGATGCTATGCCATGTTGTAATAGAATAAAGACTTTGTCCTCAAGGATGCTACAATTTATTCTTAAAAGCATGAATCAGACTGAAATAAAATGCTCTTCTGCAATACAAAATTGTCCCTTTCCTTTAAGTAGATGAGGATTCAGATTTTTAATCATGAAACCCTAAGAACTGGAAATATACTGCAACCTGTTAAGAACTGGAAATGTACTGCAAGGATCTTCTCCTCATTAAATGAGTGTATTTGTTTTATTATGATGGACTGTGTTGGTTTTATTGTGTTTGGGCTGTGACCCAAACCCAGGCAAGACATCAAGAAGAGGAGGCCACGTTGATGGGTAAGGCATTAACAATTCATGGACTGATCATACCCCCTCATTCTACAGTGAGTAATATTTGCATACACTTGATTGCAAACACTATTTCCAATTTCCAAAAGCAATGTATAAACAAATTATCACACTTTATCATAGTGAAATAGAAATTTCAACATCTAATTATCTGATAGAGGAAAAGGAAAAGGAGGAGTGGGAAGTGGATGTCAATTTCTTTAGTATACATAGAACTCATAGAATGTCAGGTTTTGAGTAACAGTGATAGGTTTTATAAAACAGCTTAGAAAAGTTTAAGGGTGAAGTCTTAAGATGAAGCATATTATTTAAGAATTGAAGTACATTATATTATTCTCTGGAAGAATGAAAATTTTTTTAAACATAAGTGCTAAAAAATTTAGATAAGGCAGGTGAAAGAGAAGGGAGTGTAAGTAAACTAAATCCTCAATCCCCTGAAAAGGAAGCAATAGATAATTCAATTGGAGAAAATAATAGAGGCAGCTCCTAATAACACTATTTTAAAATCAACTCCAAAAAGAATATATTACAGAGTACAGGAAACAATACTAATCTAGCTGAAAACAGATGTGTGGTCTTTCTCCTAGGAGTGAAGATGGAGGTAGACCTACCTCTGTTTTCCTCTGAAATTTGAAATGGGGTTTTGTGGAGCAAAACCTTTTCTGAAAGAAAGGGATGGCAGCCAGAATGGCCTGGGGGTGACATTTCTGTTCCTGTACTAAACATAGTTGGTAAACTTGAGTATGTATCACAGTCATCTGGAGGACTTTTTGAAACACTGACTTATGTGTCCCTGGAGTTCCTGGTTCTATCTCATATGGGGTCTGAGAAGAAGTATTCTGAACAGGACTTAGAGTGATGCTGCTGGTCTGGATAAAATGCTTTAAGTACCACTGCTGTAGTGTCAATTCTGAAAAAATCAGGGAACTGGCCTGTATATTTGGAGAGGTTGTGCCTAGCTGAATTTGTAAAGGGCCAGAAGAGCTCCTAAAAATCACTAATTTTAAAGCAACTCTATTAAGCAGACCTGGCCTATAATTTACTGCCATTGTCACCTAAATCACTTACTTTCAACATTGAAAAACACTAGATAATTATTTTTTGGAAGCAAAGAACTCAATAAATATGGAAAGAAAGCATTCAAAGCAATCTACAAACTAATTTCAGTATTTTGTTTCATGTCCACAGCTACATATTCAACATGGAAGCCAAGACAAATGTCATCCAGAAGGGTTCTCCTGTGAGTAGAAACTGAAGAATAAAACTGAAATATGACTGATATAGCCAACACAGTAATTAGAGCACAGCTTGCCTGATGCCAAAGGTACTTTGTAAGGCCTGGATATAATGGGAAATGTGAGCAATAGAACTAAGACCTCTACAGGCACACTTTAAGAAGCACTGAAAAGATATATCAGATATAGAGCAAAAGCTCTCCATCTTCATAATATGCACAGACACAGCACATTACAAGGAACTCTGCTTCCCCAAACCTCTGAGAACATCTTCTATCCCTCACATTTGATATTGATCATTGGAAACTAAGTACAGAATTCTCAAACTCTAGCAGTTTTAGGACACAAGTACATAGTTGAGATATTTGACCAAGAATGCGATTTTACTGTATGTGTACATCTTTGAAAACAGAGTTCAGAAATGGATAAACAATGAGAGACAGTTCATTTCTTCCCAATCATAGAGATGAAACAATCTACAGGGAAGTGTAAATAATTCAGTTGACTGTGTGATTTGAAAATTCAATTTACATGTTTGGTTAACACTGAGACATGGAAGAGCTCTTAATAGAGTTACGTATGCACACAAAGAACAGAAGGTAGCCATCACTTTTGGACTTCATCTCAAAAGGCTCATAAAACCCTGATTTTTTGCATACGTGGGTCTTCACCAAGTACTCCGCTTTTGGACATCATCTTGTTTTACCCACTTCTCACTGCAGAAAGGCCAAAATGTTGAATTAACAAGTAATGCCATGAAACAATGCCTAATTAAGGAAGCTGCACATGCGCCTGTGCCTCAATCAGCATTGAGCAAGATTTATGATGACATTTATTTTATTACTATAGAAACAAAACACTTGCATTATAATCACTTTGAAAAATCGGGGAGTGAAGTCCAAAATATTACCGAGCACAATTTTTTATGTTGCTTATTATAGGCTTTTACCATAAATGTGTTTGTTCATAGTTTGTAGGCCATATCCTGATTTTTGCTTTTAAATTATTTTTCCAGTAATTTATATTCTTGGTAATTTTCATTACTCACTGTCAATATTTTTCTTATATAAAATGATATCGTGAGAATTTTTTTTTTTTTAGGCTAGGTCTCACTAAGTTGCCTGGGGAACTGCAGACTCTCGTTGCCCATGGTACACTGGACTCAAGTGATCCCCAGTCTCAGCCTCTCAGGTAGCTGGGATTACAGGTATGTACCACCACACTCAGCTATTTTTTGAAATTAGGTCTCACTATGTTGCCCTGTTCGGGTCTTGAATTCAAGATTCAAGCGATTCCCAGTCTCAGTCTCCCATCCTAGGCTGAGGGATTAAAACTGTGTACCACCAGGCCTGGCTTGATATGGTGAAAATTTTTATGTATGTAATTTTATGCATCTAATGGAATTTTATTTCCTTGAGAAAGATTCTTAGACATTTACCAAGTTAAAGACTATGAAAAGTTGTCTGGATTTTGCTACATTGTACTAAATCTCAAATAGTTGAAATATATCCATTCATGTTAACTCCTTTATATGAATGAATATGTTAATTTCTTTGAAAGTGAAGAATAGATATAAAAGATCAATGTCAATGTACCAACTCATCCATTTAACTACGACCTACTGAGAATCTAATTTTCTCCAAGAATTGTTCTACATCCTGATGGCTCTTACACTTTTGAAGAACATATTAAAAATCATGAACCTTACATTCTAGATGAAAATGCTCTTTGATAATTTTTACATCTCTTTAAGTTATGGATGATATATGACTGGATCTAGTATATTTGGTAACTAGAAGAAAAAATATTAGGTTGCTTTGTCAATGTTATACCAAACAAAATTCATATTTCTAAAACATGAAAGTGCATAAAATAAAACCATGCAGCACCTAGCAGAAAATGAGCACTATGTTAATAGTTTTGAGTCAGGGAATTCTCTGTAGAAAACATAAGCCATCAAGGATAGAATTTGTATACTTGCACACATAAAAATGCAATACTTCCATATAGCACACAAAAAGTAAGGTTAAGAAAGTGGAGAATCTAGCCGGGCACGGTGGCGCGTGCCTGTAAGCTTCAGCCTATGAAGCAGCAGGGGCATAGAAGCAACCAAAATGTCCCAAAACAGATGACTGTATGAAAAAAATGTGAGATATATATATATATATATATATACACAATGGAATATTACTCATCAATTAAAAACGACAAATTGGATGATTTTATGATAACATGGATGGACTTAGAAGAAATCATATTTACAGAAACAACTCAAAAAGAAAAAGACAGTCTGGGCACGGTGGCTCCTTCTGTAAGCTTCAGGCTACGAAGCGGCCGGGGGCTAGGGATCACATTCGAATCCCTCCTGGGGCCCATAGCGAGACCTAGTTCCAAAAAAAACAGCTGGTCGTGATAACGTGCACCTGCAACCCCAGCTACCTGGGAGCTGAGGCTGGGGATTGCTTGAGTCTGTGGTACCCCGAGCTACAAGAGCCTGGGGTTCCACGGGCAAAAATAGTAAGACCTGGTCTCAAAAAAATAAAAAATAAGTTAAAAAAAAAAGAAAGTGGAGAATATGAAAGAAGTATGTGCAACTCATACATCAAAAGCCTGACACAATACAAATAATTCTTACAGATAAGGATACCCTTCAATGATGTATAAACAAAGGACGAGGACAAAATTAGTTTATGAAAAATGACTCAGACTTATAGCTCCTTAAATAAAACAATATTTTCTTACTAAATTGCTAGAGATTGAAAGTATACTGGACAGTACTGAGGAACATAAAGAGATTATTATGCATTGTTAGATCATGGATAAATAGGTATACCTATTGAGGTGCTATTTTAGCAATTATTTTTGAGATTTTTACATTTATTTTCACAAACTGGAAATATATGCAAATACATGTACAAATATATATACAAAATATATATACAAAAACATACACACTCACACTCATGCCCTATAAAATTCAATTTATTAATTACATATACTTACTCTCCTGGAAAACAATGAAGGGTTGATTTATAGAGAGTAGATGCTCTGATGCTCACTGATCTCACCCTTTTCTCAACCATTATTACATCATATTACTTAGTTTCTGATAATATCTTTTATTATTTTCTAAGGATTCCATAGAAAGAAATCTCTGACAACCTGAGATCATCTATTATTTTGATTTTTATCCAGTAATTAATATGATGTAGAGTCAATATATTTGCTGAATAAATGTGTACAGTCACAGGTGTTCAAAAATCTCATGGATTTAATAAAGAACCATTTATATGGTATTCTTTGATTATAAAGACGAGATAACTTCAAATTTAATCTCTCTACCATATCTCAAAAAACAGACAAAAGGATCATTGTTTGGTATGCTGAAAGTGTTAACTTTAATACCATGAAAGCACAGAGTGTAGAAATTTCTAATTTTTGCTTCTGTATTTGTGGTCCCACTTGGTATCTTGCCTAATTCTCAGAACATGCATCCAGAAACTTGGATAAAATTCTACAACAGCTCAAAATCAACTATGTGGGTTTGAACAAATCACCTTAATACCACTGATCCTGTCTCCCTTCATCTGTAATATCAGGATTAAGGATACTCCACAGATCAGGAGGATGAAATAAATGAATATCAGTCAAAGTGTCTGGCATTAAATACTGAATGGATGGTTACATTCTAGATAGATGTTACTATTAGAAATAAGTTCTTTTGTTTATTTCACCAGATCTATCTGTAATAATAAAAGGTGGGATACTTGAACCCAGTGGTGACACGACTGTGCATCAGTGCTGCCTTGTTAGAAACACAGACTGCTGGGACTGGGGTGGCACCTGCGAATTTGTATTTTCATCACAATCCCAGGAGATGCTGATTCTGCAGCTCAAAGACCAAGTTTTGAAAATCAAAACTTGCTTTAAACATTCAATAATGAATGAATACTCTGAAACAAAGCTTCTTTTAATCGTAAGTGGAAAATGGGCTCTGAAGCATTAGGTATGTCTTTGAACTTGACATCCATGTTCTCCCCCTCTTTAACATCATTATGCTTCATTTTGTTTACTTCCCTTGCACTGGAGGTGACAGCCAAGAAATGACTGATTGTAGGGATCTACATTCTGTTCAGCCTCATCAGGACAGGACAAGGATGAATTACAAATTTTTAAAAGGAAAACAGGAGTATTTTTTTTTTATCTTGCTTTGCTACTAGTACCCAAGTCAACTGTTGTTAAGAATCAAGCCTTTGTCATTCCAGTAAGCATGTTCTGCGACTGAGTGGTACAGAAACCTGAAACCTGTATTTTAATCATTCCTATCTTATCTATACATGACAGAAAAACCTAGAACTAGATAAAAAAGTGGTTGCTTAGGAAATAATGGAATTTGACTACTTGCCCGGAAATACAGGAGGTGGTGACTAAGGATACATACAGAGAGAGGAATAAGACTTGGGTTTGAACTTCAGCTCTCTGTGACCCATACCTTTCTGAGCATCAGGCTCCTAATTTATTAAAGAGAGATACCTTACACATTATAGATATCTGAAAAGTTGAATCAAACTTCAGGATTCTAATAGTGCTTGGCATAGAACCTTGTCCCTGCATCTGGTATGTGGTGGTAGTAGTAGTGATAATTATGGTCTTAATAGTCATGAGATACCACAATGGCAGGTACAGGATGGCCCCTCTAATTGCATAGTATGTAAAAGTGAACATTTTGTTGTCTGCTACAAGGTCCTAGAATATAACTTCTAAAGACAAAAGGGAATCTGAAGCAATATGTAAATCTCCCAATCATATCTACAATTTTCTATTGTCAATTCAGTCTCCCTAGAATGCACTGGTTTTTGAAAAAGCTTTGCCTGGGTTTGAATATATGGTAACAAATATAGGTTCAGTATTTCAACTTCAGAGAGAAATATGGGAAAATGGAAATCACCTGTACAACTAGTTGTACAACAGTTGCTTTAAGGAGAGAAATGCAGAACATTTTTGAAACAAGTTTTTGGTGTTATATTTGGCCTTTTATTTGTCACTTGAACTTCAACCTTTCATTTAACTTGTGATTCATGAATTCAACCAGAAAAATCAGAAAAAGATCTCTTTCTGCAAGATGTCTAGGCAGACATTCTAAAAGCTGATTCATCAACATTGGAGAAAGAAGTACAAAGAACTCATGTGTTATAGCTCTGGCAGGCAGTTCAAAACTGAAGGAAATATCTTTCAGAGTTCCCATGAAAATAGTAAGCAAAGATTAGCTGAGGATAATTGCATGATGTTAAGGAAGATAATTGCTCAATAAACAAAATATTCAGACATCTAAAATCCATGCCCTCACCCTTTATGAAATACACACAATAACAACAAAATTCTAAATAAATAAAATTCTTAATCTTTTCTCTTCACTTACAATCAGTGCATCACATAAGGTAGATTCAAATTAGTCCAGGTCCCTTGGACAAAAGTATTTTGCTTTATCTGCTAAAAGGTCACGTTAGCCCTAATTCTTTCTAAATACAGAGAAAGAATAGAAAATATAAAAACAATAGCAATTATTGGCACAGGAGCTACAAGGAGGGTAGAAATAAAGATTCCTTTCTGTTTTCCTTTGTAAGAGACACAAATATTTATAGAAAAATGAGAAGCTTGTGAGCTGCAAGGCCTCTGAATAAGACATATCTCTCAGAGGTTAAAGTGGAGACTTTAGAAGTAACAAGTGATAAGATAAGAAAAAACTGGGAAAGTGAAAAAAAGGCAAGGACTCTATCCAATAATAGGGATGAATCTGTAAACAAAGGGAATAGGACATGATGGTGTTAAGACCACATGCTTAGTAACTTATTTACATATTTCAAATCAATTGATAACCATAGTGCTGGCCATATTTATTCAGCATTTACTTTATACGATACAATACTAGGCAATGTCAAAAATGGATAATGTCTCATGCTTGATTTTAAGGAATTTATGATCTAGTGATTGCAATAAGGCAATGTACATAATTTTATGTAGTAGGGTACATAATAAACATCCAGTAGATGTAGGCTAATTATGGAGTTTAGATAAAGGTTCTGAATTTAAGGAAATGAAGGAGTATGAGGGAGCAAGACTGAATTAGGGAGTGAGCAGCCTAAAGGAATAAAAGCCAAGAAAGAACTGTGACTTTAAATGAATGTGCTCTGAAAATTTTGGGGATGAAAGATATTCACTACATCATGAGCAAGCAATGTGGGAATTTCTAACTCTCAGCAAATTACACATGATGGAAGAAAGGAAAATATTAGATAATTTGTAGAAGTTATCCAAAGTTTGACTCTGAGTAGGTGAAACTGGCCCCTTGGACTGCTCAGGACAATCCTTTCTATCCTACATCTTCCAGGAAAGAGAGTTTTGAAATTTAACCTAGACAATCTCTTAAGCCCTAGCTCAAATCTCTAGAGGAAAAAGCAGCTGTGGAAAGCTACAAAGGTTAACTGTTACCAAGATAAAAAGGAGAGTAGGTAAGAGGCAAGGAAGAGGAGAAACATCACAACAGGAGCAATTTAGGTCAGGAAGAGTTTTGGACAGAAGTGCTAGAAAAGGGGCGTTTGATTCCCCCCCTGTATCTGCATTTTTCAGTGGTCTCTCACTCCCCAGTGATGCTGTTGTTGCTGCTCCGCCTTTGAGTTCTCCATGCCCTCTGATACATTTAGGGGACACTGGCCTGGCTATGATCCATAAAGAATAATTTAATTCTAATTACTTAAGCCAAGCTGCTTTATTGGTTCCACAGAGAAAATCTCACATGGGTAGGGGAGTAGTAGGGGGGGAGAGAGAGAGCCACTTGAGGGCATAAGCATATTTCCTCTAAAGCTTTTCCTTTAGAAACTATGAAAATTCAAACAATAAAAGACACCAGGCTACTTTATTCAGGGAGGTACTCTCCAAAAGATCCCCACCTTACCAGAATCACTAACGTTTAAATATAACAGATCCACTGTAAGAATTCAGGCTCAAAATTTATTTCTTTGGGGATAATGGCTCAGAAAACAAAACAATGATGGGGAACGTACTCAGTTCTTCTTCCTTCATAATCCTGAATCCTCAAATCTGCCAATAACTAGTAAGTAACTCCCCAGATGCATGCTAATGGCAGTCACCCAGAACGTACATCTGCTGCATTTATGAGACGCGTTATGACATATAACTGCCAAGTGTAGAATTATTCACTTCAGTGCTATCACAGATTGCTAAATCCAAGGACAGGAGCATTTGGGAAGTTCCCTATTTGAAAGGAGGAAATAAAAGTTCACTCATTTTTACATCTTTTAGTTCAGTTCTCTAACTAAAATTTGCAGAACTACAGACATGTCAAGGTGTTAAATTCTGTTTTGAACCTTATTATCCTGAGACTTTAGGGGAAACAATGTGACAAGCTAAGGTAATGAGACAGCTAACTCAAATTCAGACTCTGGAAGGGACAGGGAATTTAGGAATGGGCAGCCACAAACAAGCAGAACAAATATCAGGTCTGCAGACCCCAATGCATTTGGAATCAAAACGTACATCCCTATTACCATAAAAAGTGTTAAGCAAAAGCTTAGGCACCAGTGTATTCGAGGCAACCAAAAGTGCATTTAAAATTAAAATAAAATATCACTTTAAATTTATAGTTGCACAATGGCAATTTATTTCTTGTGCTTATTTGCATCTTGATCTAAAATGAGTGAATTGGAGAGCACAGCCTACTTCTGAATTAAAGTCTTTGTTGAAGGTTTGTGTCTGGACTTCATTCACACACCTACACACAAATGCTAACTCTCAAATGGCTACAGGAAGTGCACATATTTAGACAGATGCAGATTGTCTAATTTCACAGTGGCTGCAGGACAGAGACATTCAAGTGAGCAGCAGCACAAGTATGATATCGGGATCCCCAGGACCAATTGGAGTTCACTGCAAACTAATGAAATGAAGGGCCCCTGAGAACACAGGACAGACTCCCACTCCTCTGATGCTCTTTTACAATGATTCCACCTTTGGACTGCTCTACCAACTCTTTCACACTTGTTTCTCGCCTCTACTCCTTCCCAAAGAGAGAGTGGGATTATCAGTTTAGTAAAAAATATAAGTGTATTAACCAATTACATTTCTATTCAACTGAAATGTCAGAGACTAAGGGATAGCAAACACATGGCCGTTGAAGCCTGCTTATATTTTGCTTCATTAAATCAAATTGGACTCTTCTGGTTCAATTACAGAGGCAGGAAGGAAAACAGGGACAAAGAAAAAGACTATGAATGCATGATTAAAAAACAGGAAATGCATTTATTTAAACGTATTCCTTCAGTCCATGAGTTCCCTGTAATAAGTCTGCATTGGAACACTGTCTAATTAAATATTTATTTTAATGTAAGCTTTTTTATAAAAAATTCTCTAATTACTCTTTTACCAGATACGTATGTATCTCTTTGGATTCTCATCAATTTACTTTCTATAGATCTTTTATCCTTAATGTTCTTGACTGAGACAAAAATAAGACTATTCTTATGTATTGAAGCTACGTTTTGAAGCTGTGTGTGTGTGAGGGAGACCTTGGCTCACTGCCCACCCTTATTCTCTTCTCTGCACGTACTGCTGCTCAGTTCTGGGGAATGGGAAGTTTGGGGACATTCCACAAGCATGGAAAGAACATGAAGATCACAGGGGTGATTTTCAGATCGAAGATCAATTCTGAAGTATTACACTGCTGCAGAAACCTACTATTTCATCCTAGAGACCTTTATACTCATAACTCTTGGGATTTTCCAGGGAGATCCCAGCCTGTTAATTTTTCCCAAGAGATTTCAGCAAGCAGAGCCAGGAGACCCATGTGTGTTGTTGTTATAATCAGCTCAGCCTGTGCCCGGGCACGGAGAGGCTGTGCTTGGCTGGTGCGTCTCCATGTCCACGTGCAGGCCATGATGTCACAGATGCCGTGTTGCCTCGTGCAGAGCACTGCATCATCTGTGGAAGACGAATACACAGCACAGCTATTGGTGTCACCTCAGCGTCTATAGTCAGGAGATTTGGTCACTCAACATTTTGTGAATTGTGAATTATTCAAGGAGTGTGAAAAGAAAGCACTAGGATTTAAGACATTCTTTCCCTGCCCCCAAGAGAAAATGTGAAAGAAGATTGGAGAAACCTGTGATAGCACTTCAAACCTTTCAGGTAAATAAGCAGTTGTCCAGGAATTACAGGTGTCTCAAAAATTGATAGATGTATTATTCTTCAACTGCTTGAAAAATTGCTCTTACTAGTGAAATGTAATCATTACGCCTCCTCCTCTTTTCATCCTCCTGCTCCGCCCCCACCCCTACCCCCTACATACACACAGGCAGAAAGGCGGACGCTAACTTCAAGTGCAATAAAAAACTGAATTTGACATTATTTGGTAAATCTTTGTTGCAATAAATCACTTGAACCAATGCAATCTTTTAATAACACTTTCCAAATAAACTGGAGTTAAGAACAGCAGTCAGGGAATTTACTTGCCATTTCTCCTGCAAATCCCAGAAATAAAGAATATATAACAAAAATAGCTCCCTGCCCCAGTTCTTCTTGGCTCTCTCAGATACAGAATGAGAGAAAGGACGTGATGCAAAGTGGATGTTAGATGTTTTAAGGCACTGGTTTTATTCTATTTTAAAGGAATCTCCCTAAAATTTTGTTGTATAAAATGTTGTTTAAAAATTGAAAACTTTCATGGTGACGAATACATATAGATGCTGATTGATAATGACTGATAATGATGCACAGCTGAGATCTATGTTATAATGCAATGTTACTTCAACCAAAAAATGTTTAGGTGAAGACTTATGTTTTTGTCTCATATCTACAGATTTTAAATTTAAAAGATGCCATTTCATTTATGTTAATTTTTAGATATTGATGCAACTGTTTAAAGAGTACAATCTATGTTTCATATATCTGACAAAGACATAGCCTTATGTCTGATAAGATTCTGATATATCTGATAATTTTAGAACTACAAGATCTCATTTTGACTTAATCTAAGAACAGATTGCAAAGTTACTTTACCAAGACTATAAAGTAATATGTATTACAGAATATAACTTAGCTATTGAAAGAGAGTATAAATTAAAAGACTAGACAAAAAAATACTGCATTGTAATAATAGTTTATCTTGGGTATTGAAACTATTCATGATGCTTTTCTTAGGTTTTATTTTCTCAGAATCTACCTGAATTGTCATTTTCAAGATACATTTTACAAACAGGTAAGGCATAATTACTTCCCCAAAAAGTTGAACTGAAAGCAAACCCTGCCAAAAAGTCAACATCTTTGCTCTCCCTCCAAACACTAAAAAATTGGCATTTATGCCACTCTCCTGAACGGTCTCTTCTCTCAGGGCTCTGACCTGATGGAAGGTGAACCAAGTACATACTTGGCCATCACTCCTCAAATGAAGTGCAGGTCTTAGACAAGTTCTTTTCCTACAACTTTATCCAGAAATTTTCATCCAACTTTCCCCTAAAACTGAGACCACAGATAGTGCAGGAAACATGAAGGGAGGAAGGACAAACTGATTGAACTCTGAGAAGGTTCCATCTTCTCTCTGCTACAAAAGATCATAAAATGCCTCTCGCCATAGTAATACAGTACACTATTTCTTTGCCGAGATTATTGTTGTGTTTTAAGACCATTTCTTCCATCTTCTACCCAGCTCCTTTAATTAGTAGGCCTAAATTTAGTAAGTACCATCTTGTATTTCCATACTTTAAAAAAGTTGTACAATTCAGACAGCAGCAAGAAGTGAGATCAGCAAAGGTCTGTTTCTGTCTTTTGTTTCTCCTTCCTATCATCTCAGGATGCGTTTTTTGACCTCCACCGAAGACAAGTAGGAACAGATGAGATATTTCAGAGGGATTGTCAGACCATTTAATGTGTAAATAATGTAATTCAGGCATAAGCTTGTCTTCAAAAATCTAACAATCTAACAATAGCAAAACACACATAAAAGTTCACAAGAGAGAATGAAATCAGTGTTGTGCTACTTTTGTAGCAGCACAGGGAAATTTTCCATTGGCAATAGTCTAAAGGATGTTGAGCACTGTATTCTTAGAATGCTTAGTTTATCCATTTTGCATATTAAGTGATTTCATTGATTCCTTGAAAAACTGCTGTTACACAAGTTTTCTTAAAAATATACATTGAATTCACATACAAGCACACACATACATAATTTATACATCGGTGAAATCATTTGGGAATATTCATGCTTCCAAGCATGTGTTTATAGGCTGGGCTCAGTCTATACTTACTTATAATAAGCGATACTCCCAATGTCACTAAAAAGAACTGTTGGCCAGAGATTTCCTCTTGCTATGTTACCAACAAGCATGGTAACTGCTAGTTGAGAATGGTCACCCCAGCTCCTCTCTTGGATACTCCTTATCCCAGGAAGCTAATACAATACCCCCTCCCCACCGAAGTATTCCAGCCAGGGGCTTGAGGACAAAACATTTGCCTTGCAGCCCCAGTTAAATGCTATTCATTGGCTTATCAACCATGTCCAAGAGACTTCCAGGTACAGTCCTACTGCACGAATACTTTGATCATTACCAAGTATCCCAGACACTCAAGGCATTTTTGATCACCCCATTGTTGTAAGAGAAATGGGCTCTTTTCCTCAGGTACTTCAGCAAATTTCTCTTCCTTCCTCCTTCAAAAGCCCAGATCTTCTAACATTCTCTGTCACTCATTAGTCTTCCTTGTTATGTTCATCCATTAACATCCTTCTTATGTTCATCCATTCTGATTATCATCAATAGCTACATTCAATGGCCAGGTATCTTATACTCCATCATTACAGGAAATTTTATTATTAGTTTCAACATTCCAAGGTTCTCATCTCAAGTGCTTGACCTGCTGCATTTTGATCTATGTCAGCCATGTATGCATAAGATCACACATTACAGCTTATCACCAATAGCTGTATCATCTCCAAATAACCACTGCTAGCCTCTTTACCTAAACCTTGTCTGTCTTGGCTTACTTACTAGTATATCCCACCTCATACAGAAATCCAGATGTACAAACCTTTTCACTATCCATCATTATCATCTTGTCTTCAGTTTTCTCCTTATTATCGTATATTCCCTGTTCATGCACGTTCTGAGTGTGTGATGATTAAGAGGCGAACAGTGTTTTGCCTCAGTGTTTCAACATAACTCCTGGCCAAATCCCCTGAGCATTTTAAGCAAATACAGTTGAACTTGAATCTCACCAGCTGAACAATCCCAGAGAAAATCACCTGACCTCAGAGGCTGGTCTCAAATGTATTGCCATAAATCTTGAATGGATACTCTGAGTGCCAGATGGTCATATGGAACTTCCTTAGCAAATTTAAGTTTGCTTTTCAGCCCAAACAAAACAATGATTTCACTCCCACTTTTATCTCTTAATTCTCCAAAATTCCCTTATCCCTCACTTTGAGTTGCTTCATACTTCATGGAGAAAACAGATGCAATGGGATGAGTACTAGTCCATCTTCTAACAACGGCACCAACCTTCTGGACTCTGTTTCAGTTACTCTGCTTTCCCTTTTTCTACAACATAAATAGTGTCCCTGATCTTAGCAAAGGCCAATCTTTCCATGTGGGCACTGACCCTGTTACACCATTCAGGGTCTTCTCTCAACCCTTAAGAACTTAGCAACTGTCATTATTCTCTTTTTCATTTTTATTGTCACTTTCTTCATCTTTACATCTCCTTCCAATGAAAGAGATGCTTCCCCCTCCTTCCATGCTACAGAGAATAAAAAATGAAAAACCCAAACCTCTCCCTTAGACTCATTCCCTCTTGGATTACTATATTTTTTGATTTGTCTTTCAACAGAAAGGGACCTCAATATCCTTTTACTTCTATTTCTGTTTTCTCTTTTATCCACTTTAGCAGGTTACTGGTAAACCACATCAGTTGCAAATTTCCTGTAGAGCACATAGAATATTCAGCCTGATACCCTCTTTCTCCCCAGTTATGCAGGCATAACTGGTCTTCCTACCTTCACTGTGGGGTGCTTCCCAGTAGCATCTTCCACCTCTTTTATATCCCTGAATACTAGGGATGCTCCAGAGTTCTGTGCGCAGTCATTCTTTACTGTCCCATTATACTCTTGGTTTACCATCATTCAGTGAGCTCAGAGATCATTGTCTCAGTTCTCATTTTGACCCTGGTTGTCATTCCATTTGCATTATCTGACTGTCTTCCTGATATAGCTACAGTTGTCTGTAGAACAAACTAATTTCAACATTTAGTTTCCTTCCACCTTCTACCACTCTGCTTTTATTAACTTTGGTTGACCAGCTTTCAAACTCTAGGACACTGTGGCTTAGATCTATCCCCAAGGTCACTGCACCAACTGTTCCTTCTGCTTATTAACTCTTCTTTTAAAAGATTTCCTCCTTTCAATAACTTAGGTAAGACATCATCTCCCCTGAGAAGTCTCTTCTAACTACTCACTATAAAGTAGCTCCCTTAGTTGCTACCTAACCTCCTGACCAAAGTTAACCTTCTTCACATAACTTAATTGGACCTGAAATTGCCCATAATGGTTGTTTGCCAAGTCTATTATTTGACCATGTCCTTTAGACACAAAATCTGCCTTTGAAAGTTTTCAGGTTTTTTGGTAATTTTTTTTTTATGGTACTCAGAAATGTCTGGCACAAGGGAGGTGTTCAAAAATTTTAATACTTGACTACTTGTTCATTTTGTTCTGACTTTCCACTCCTGAGAACAAAGAAAGGTCCATTAATTCAGGTTTATTGTTATTTAGTTTTAATAGGCAGAGTTTTTATTTTTGGTACCTCACACTATTTTCCTATTAAGTTAAAACATATTGTGATCATTATTTTTGTGAAATTACATTTTCAAATATACTAAATATAGACAGCTATATTCTTGGTAAAGCAAATATACCTGCACTATTTAAAAAATTTAAACAATGCAGAAAAATGTACAGTTACCAGGCAGAGATAACCACTAAGAGTCCATCAATTTGATCATAACCATGCTTGTATAAACAGAAAGAATTCTGCCTCACATCCATATAGCCTGCTGATATACCCAACAAAATTTCTACATGTGAGGGTGTCTGACCCAATTATTTTTAATGCTTTTATAATATTTAACTGTTCATAATAAGTTGGAGCATTTCCAGTATTTTACTATAAAACACTATTATAAAAAATACTCCCACACTTTGTACATATTACTTCTGCATACTTGTTTAATTTTCTCTGTAAGATTAATTCCAGGAAGTACAAACTATGTTTTAAATTATATGCCTATTTTCACAACCAAGAGTATTTCCTGTGAACAGATGCTTTGCACATTTTCTGGTTTCAGAGAACTGTACTGACTTACGGCTGAACTAAGATTCAAATTATCAGGAGGGAGACCAAACAACTACAATATTTAAACTTTGTCTAAAAATTCTAGGAAAGCAGGGAGCCCACTGTCCCAAAAGAGAGTATTTCTATCACATGTGAGCCAGCAGAGCTTTGGCAAAATAGCTCTTTGTAGTACCTTAATGAATACAAGTGGTCAGAGCTGTGGTTTCACATTTCATTGGGGGAATACCCAGGGACTAGGATGGGATGTCAGGTGGAAGTGAGATTTCCTCATTCAGCATTCTCTGTTTACCTCTAACAGCTGGCTTTTGACCAGGTTCAGAAGATCCACATATTCTAGACACTCATTTAGTCTTTCAGCAAACCTCACTGAGCACCATCTCTCTCAGGTACTGTATTTGGTCATGTGGCCCATGGCCCAAGGGCTGAGACAATGTAGTTGATATCAACTTCAGTGCCAGATGGGTTTACTAATGAAAACTGCCTGAGCAATTCAGCAAAGGCTTCACAGGAGGACATAGATTGGTACTCTAGGCGACCGGGTTGGGTTGGGCAATCCTGGATAGAGGCAGACTTGTTCTCTGTTCACTCACTGGATGACCCCCCCCACACACACACACACATACATGTCTTTTGTTTCCTCCATAGTACAAAGCCCAATTGCTCCCTTTTCTAAACTACTTTGAGTCTTGAAGTGGCAGCAATGTACATTATTTATGACCAGTATAGCCCGAAGAAGTTAGTGCAGAGTTTTAAAGAGAGCATTTTCTTTTTCTGTTAAGGGCAGAGAGAAACATCCTACGCTGTTTCGGGTCATGCAAACATAGATGTAAGGCATAGAGCTAGGTTCCTAATAAGAGCCAACACCACTAAATATCTGGACTAACACCAGTATTTGCTTGTCTTCAGGCCACAGGCTTTTTGAGGAAAAAAAATCTCTATTTTCATCACTAGTCAGATATACAACTATTGTAGCTAAAGGCATTGCTAACCAATATACTCTTCCAAATAAGATGGTTTGTGGATGGGAACCAAAATATCAGAGGAAAATCAGGAGGCAAAATAGAAAAAAATTGCAGCCGATTTCAGAACGTGCAACTTAGACAATTACTTTAGGCTACCAACATATGACCCTTTCAAGCTCTGGAGGCATGGCTGAGTATACTGGGTGACATTTCTTCCAAGTGTCAAGGTAGAAGGGCACAGGAGTGTGTTTTTATTAGAAAATAGAAAATTATGACACTATCTGATAATGATTTTGTAACACTCTTGTTTTCTTTAGCTGTACCAATTTCAAAAGTACCAAAACCAACCAACCTTAACATGAATCATAGAACCAAAAGGTAGATAATGTAGGAATCTAAAGTGAGAGTGAAAACCAAAGTATCATCAGGAAAAGGACACATAACATCCATTCTTGCTTGTCTTATTCTCGCAAAAACATCAAACATTTATATGAAAATATAAAGTCAATTAAAATAAAATTTCTTGAGATATTGAAGAAATTATGGAGTCTAAGTCAAAAAATAATCTGCAGCTTTCAGCTTCCTGACTGGGGTCACTGGTCTTGGGAAAGTCAGCTGTCATCTTCTGAGGAAGTTCAAGGAACCTCCTTGGGAGCTCCACAAGTTGAATAACTGAGGTCTCTCACCATCTGCCATGTGAGCGGCTTGTTTTAAAAGTAAAACCCACAGTCTAGTGAGAATTTCTCTCTGTGATTCATTATAACAAGAGATATATTATTATTTGCAGGTGAAATAAATGTACCATCCTATCATTGAAAAGCTTTAAAAGGTCTTAAATAACTTTTTCCCAAAGACTATACAAAGAAATCATCATAGCCTTATGCCACCATTGCTAAGGAAAAATCACCTCTCTAAACATCAATTTCTGACTGTGCACTTCCAAAAAGAGTAAAATTTGCAAATACTATGGTCCATTTGTAGTTTTGCTTAGTCATTACCTTCCTCTTCCCCAGTGTTATCTACAAAACCCTCACTGTCCCCAAGTAAGTTTTTTTCTGGAAACGATTTCTTCTTCCCTCATCCCATCATAATCCCTTGTGGTTTATTTATTTATTTTTTTAAATAAAGTCAATAGCCAAAATGCAATCATCTCACTTTAGTATGAGTTAAAGGTAGGAAGACTTTTTTTTCCCTAAGAGAAAACAAATTCTAGGCTAACATATATCTTGGCTAACTAAATAACTAAAGATATTATTTGAGGTGGTTATCCAATGCTTCTCAAGTGATCTATAAATGATATAAAAAGGTCTCAAAGAAGAAAGTGCAAATGTTAAGTATATATAATGAATATTGTATACTGTTATAACAATCACATGGTCTATTAAACTGTTTTTGCAAGGTGGTAATGAGAAAATAAGAATCATTTTTAATTTGGACAATTTATAATATCATAAATAGGAATACCCAGGTATTTTGAGAAAACACTGCGAAACAAATATAGGAGACATTTTCCATATTTTCAGAAAAGGATAATGTCCTAACAGGTGTTGTTTCATGAATCGTTCTCTGAGAGCAAGTAACCAAGAAAAAGAAAAGTAAAACAAAACAAAACAAAAACAAAAACCGTACATTTTTGTTTATGTTTAGAGTGAAATAGAAGAAATTTGATGAAAATTTAAGAGCTCAGTCCTTGCCTGTTATTTCCCATTATCTCCCAGTATCTTGCACAATGTCTGATAAAAGGTACTAAAATATTCACTGGAGGAAAAATAGAAGGAAAAGAGTAGAAAGTAAAGCTCTTTATGTATGAATGAGAGGTTCTATATGAATAATATCATAGAGAAATCAATCATCTAATATAAAATACACTAAAGTTGCCAAATGAATTTCAAGAAATAAAAACAATAGGGAACACATTCACATGACGAATGTTCTGAATACACATGCTTGGAAGAACATGCTCAAATTCCATTCTCAATTCTATCAGTCAAAACCTGATAGCTGTGATCTGGCACCATTTTCCCTGAATCATTTTCACATTGAACAAGAAATCTCTAAAACAATAAAGATCAATCTGCTATTAGAAAGGAATTATAGAATGAAATCATAAGGTATTACCTATCATCTAATGTTTAAAAAATTTTTTTAGTTATCATTACCTAATGTTTAAAATATTTTTTTTAGTTATCAAAGAAATTTCATCTAATATTTAATCTCTAGTGCATTCTTTAATGGAGCAATAAGAAAGCATGAGATTTAGTATGCATTTCTGAACCTGCACTTACCATGCAGGAAATTTCTCCAACTATCGCCTTATGACAGAAATTACTACTTCCCCAGTTTTACTGACAAGCAAACAGACGTGGTGACACTGATTAACAAACTCAAGGCCACACCATTAGCAAAGCAATGGGGACAAAACTGATAGAGAGAACTCAGAAAGCAACTGCAGAGATGGCCCCTAGTCACCATGATAAACTATAATTGTGCCAGTGGTAGGAATGGTAACAATAAATCACTGATAATAATAGTAATAACAACTCACATATTTAATCTTTGTAAGTTACACCATTTTGGTTGTCTCTCTGCTGCTAAGGGCAAAATACATATTTTTAAAACCACACTACTTGGTATTACAGTATTGAATGCTGTAATTACAGATTCTTTATCAAACACCAACTGTTCTCTCTCCCTTTTTTACCTTAGAGCTAATGACCCTGTTAGGAGAGGACACAGTAGCAACTCCTCCAGACCTCTGGGATATTATACAGAGAAGGTTAGACCTTTCTTTGCTGCCCAGTTATCTGGCTGAAATTGTTATCCTGGCA
Organism: Uropsilus gracilis; assembly: GCA_004024945.1. Lineage (NCBI taxonomy): Eukaryota > Metazoa > Chordata > Mammalia > Eulipotyphla > Talpidae > Uropsilus > Uropsilus gracilis. The sequence continues at coordinate 1,186 of PVHY01005158.1, read as the reverse complement.
AAATGAAAACAGACATTAGACTTTTCAGGAGAAAATAAGAAGCTGCTCTGTATTGAGTGTATGCTTAAGTACTATAATCTTGATTTATTATTGCCAATTATATGGAAATAACTTACAGATACAGATGTGTTCGTTCACTTGTCTTAACAGTTATTTTGAGGACTGTTACCCATAGCAGGTTACTCTGTGGTCCTATGTATTGTTTATCCTATTTGAAATATTGAAAATTGGTACCTTCTGAGTTTCTATTATTCTAGTTGGCACTTATAAGGGAACAAACTATGTAAAGCATACTTCTTAGCTTTAATGTTTTATATTGCTATCAGCTCAATCTCTGCATGTGCATGGCATATTACACATGAACTGGCCTTCCTGATTATTTCTTAGCTGAAAGTCAGAAAATATTTACAATAAATCAAAAGGAACACCAAGGAGACATATGAGGCATGTGAGCAGAAAATCCATAATGTAGAATACAAATCACTAGAAAATATGTGAAAATATATTCATCTGCAGTAAAATTATTACAAATTGAAAATATGTCATGAACATTGCTCAATTGTTAAGTAGGTGAAGGAAAATTAATAAAAACTGCTGGACAGGGTATAAAGGAAGCCAACATGTTTCAGAAGTGTAGAGTGGTTCAGAAGTAACTTGATAATATGTTTTACTATCAAAGTAGGGAGATTTCCTCTAATCTCTGGTATTAATCCCACAAAGGACATGGACTGACAGACAGAACACGCAAAATTTGTATTTTAAATCTAGGCTCAAATGCCATTCCCTTGTCTTAAAGTTTGTCCAGAAAAATACTTGAATCCAATGACATCTGTTTGCCTAGAAAAGAATGCCCGTATTGGGGTGGGGACATGCTATTTCCTGCTAAATTGAAGGAAGAAGACAGGAAGAAGGGGAGGAGCAAGGATGCTACTCTGGATTCTGAATTAACTTGGCAGTCAAATGATCTTGAATAAGAGAACAACTTTTGGAAATGAGAATCTTCTTTTCAGAGTTATAGGATCAAATATGATAACATGTGTAAAATATTTGGTAAATAAAAAAATCAATGCACATGTACTAGGACCTAAAATCTTGTCTTTTTTAAATTTCCCTCTCTATTGTCTCCTCCTTGATAGATGTCCCCCTTAAAACACTGTAGTACCCTATTCCTTCATCCAGTAGATAA